>JBBPBX010004872.1:29747-60791 GCA_038048925.1 Garcialebias charrua
AACTTTATTATCATTGCAACGAGGTACAACGAGAACATGTACGTACAGTCGTCCGAAAGATGGACGGAGTGTACGAAGCTGCTACTATATAAGCGCGGCCCTTTTATTCTTATTCAGAATAATATTTTGCTTAGATGAGAAAATGGAAGAAAAACACGAGGAGAGACAGTATAAAAAAAAAAGATCTCTCACACCGTGTCCTAGACAGAGCATGGTTTGAGGCATAAAAAAACTACCACAGCATAGCAACATAAATAGACGTGATACATGTACATAGAGCTGGTGAAGTCATTGAATCTTAAAGGGAAGTCGTAGCACAGCCCAGAGGCCCCCCACTCTTGGTTGAGGTTCTATCAAATGTCCACGGCCTTGGGGAAGGGAGGGGTGAGGAGACAGACAAAGCATCTTTTTTTTTTTTTTAAACACGCCGAAGGAGTTGAGATAAGCACGTCGTCAAGGCTACATTTTAGGTCAGGCAGAACTTCTGAGTTGCTGTTTCTGCCTTTGAAAGTCTTGCTGGTAAAAGTTATCCGATGGAAAGCTTCAAACAGCTGAATTGATTCCTTACGCCAAAGCCAAAGCTTACAGCTTCTCCAGATATTCCCATCTTCATGTGTGCTGCTAGAGTCCACAGTCCTGATAACAGCCTGCTCCAGCTCTCTGACGCAGCTCCACATAATTCAGTCTGAGTGCTGCCAAGCTTCGACACATCCACACGAATCTATAGACAATCCAGATTTCACCAACCCAAACAGCAGAATCCAGTTGTCATCATGAATCCAATTAGTTTCCGTCGAGGCACGAAGGGTCCTCTCAACCCTGACTCCTGTCGGGAGAATTTGATCAATTTTGTTGAGAAACCAGCTGATCGAGTCCTTCGAATTAGGAAGGTAAGGTATGCAGGATTAAAAAAAAGAAGAAGCTCTTAAGGGTTCACAGACAAAAGAATGCAAGCAGGAAAGCGGGGGGTGGGGTGGACGGAGCACAGGAAAATACGTCTGGCTTCACTAGAGGACAGGAATAATTTTTTTGTTATAACCAGAAATTAATTCAAAATTATTATTTTAAAGGGGGTATATCTTCAAAAAAAAAATCAAGACAGTTGTGCTGGCAGTCAATTCAAGCTGAAAACGTCCCAATAAAAAACACAGACCAATATTTTATAGATCATCTTGGGACAATGATACGAAATGGTGCATCATTTTGTCAAACAAGAACTGCGGAAGCTGAGATTGGCAGAATCTTTTACTATCATTAGTTTTCATAACCTGCAAGTTTGTCGCTTTTAGGCAAAATTCACAGATTTCAAACAAAATATGTTATTTATGTGAATTGCCTAGATTCAAAGAGGTTTTTATTTTTTATTTTAAGGGGTGTCAGAGGTGTGATGATGGCATACTATAATTTCCCATTGAATGGACTTTAAGAAACAACAAGGTTTCTGTTTTCACAATAGAACATTAAGCTGATCTATGTTAATCAATTCTAATGTTGGACACTGCTAGTTTTGAGGTAAGTCGTGTTGAGATCTGTTGTATGTAAAGTGCGTTATAAATAAAAGTTATTATTAATATTATTATTATTATTATTATTATTATTATTATTATCTGCCAACAATGTAATTTGCTGTGTAAGTTAAACTTGATTTGGTAAAAAAAATAATCCTACTTTAGCAATGTTATACAGGTCCTTCTAAAAAAATTAGCATATTGTGATAAAAGTAATTATTTTCCATAATGTAATGATAAAAATTAAAACTTTCATATATTTTAGATTCATTGCTCACCAACTGAAATATTTCAGGTCTTTTATTGTTTTAATACTGATGATTTTGGCATACAGCTCATGAAAACCCAAAATTCATGTCTCAAAAAATTAGCATATCATGAAAAGGTTCTCTAAACGAGCTATTAAACTAATCATCTGAGTCAATGAATTAACTCTAAACACCTGCAAAAGATTCCTGAGGCTTTTAAAAACTCCCAGCCTGGTTCATTACTCAAAACCGCAATCATGGGTAAGACTGTTGACCTGACTACTGTTCAGAAGGCCATCATTGACACCCTCAAGCAAGAGGGTAAGACACAGAAAGAAATTTCTGTAAATACAGAGAAACAACACTGGACTGTTGCACAGTGGTCACAAGTACTTTTTTCGGATGAAAGCAAAGTTTGCATGTCATTCGGAAATCGAGGTGCCAGAGTCTGGAGGAAGACTGGGGAGAAGGAAATGCCAGAAGTCCAGTGTCAAGTACCCACAGTCAGTGATGGTCTGGGGTGCCATGTCAGCTGCTGGTGTTGGTCCACTATGTTTTATCAAGGGCAAGGTCAATGCAGCTGGTTCATTACTCAAAACCGCAATCATGGGTAAGACTGCCGACCTGACTGCTATCCAGAAGGCCATCATTGACACCCTCAAGCAAGAGGGTAAGGCAGACGTCCAGTGTCAAGTACCTACAGTCAGTGATGGTCTGGGGTGCCATGTCAGCTGCTGGTGTTGGTCCACTGTGTTTTATCAAGGGCAGGGTCAATGCAGCTAGCTATCAGGAGATTTTGGAGCACTTCATGCTTCCATCTGCTGAAAAGCTTTATGGAGATGAAGATTTCATTTTTCAGCATGACCTGGCACCTGCTCACAGTGCCAAAACCACTGGTAAATGGTTTACTGACCATGGTATTACTGTGCTCAATTGGCCTGCCAACTCTCCTGACCTGAACCCCATAGAGAATCTGTGGGATATTGTGAAGAGAAAGTTGAGAGACACAAGACCCAACACTCTGGATGAGCTTAAGGCCGCTATCGAAGCATCCTGGGCCTCCATAACACCTCAGCAATGCCACAGGCTGATTGCCTCCATACCACGCCGCATTGAAGCAGTCATTTCTGCAAAAGGATTCCTGACCAAGTCTTGAGTGCATAACTGAACATAATTATTTGAAGGTTGACTTTTTTTGTATTAAAAACACTTTTCTTTTATTGGTCGGATGAAATATGCTAATTTTTTGAGACAGGAATTTTGGATTTTCATGAGCTGTATGCCAAAATCATCAGTATTAAAACAATAAAAGACCTGAAATATTTCAGTTGGTGTGTAATGAATCTAAAATATATGAAAGTTTCATTTTCATCATTAAAATTTTATTTTTTATCATTATGGGGCGGCCGTGGCGTAGTGGTAATGGCAGTCGTCCCCCGATCTGAAGGTTGTAGGTTCGAATCCCAGTTCCCCACACCATGTGTCGTTGTGTCCCTGGGCAAGACATCTATTCTATGTGTGCTTCCGGGAGTGGACGCGGGCACACCTGGCTGCCGCTACTCCTTGTACTTTTTTCTTGTTACTTTCTGCTGTTTTTCGCCAACCTTTGTTGGGCATTTCTACATTTCTACCTTTCTGTGATTAAGAGATAGAGCACCTGTCTTGTCTGACTGTGCTGTGGCTCTGCCGACGTTACACGTTTCCGGTCAAAGCAGATGACTGACCGATTGTCCTGAGCCTGGTTCTGCTAGAGGTTTCTTCCTTCTAAAAGGGAGTTTTTCCTTTCCACTGATGCCATTGTGCTTGCTCAGGATGGGAGACTATAGCAAGGCCAAGATTTGACTTGTTTGCTGGACTCCTTAGATAGAAAACTTTACTAGTCTAACCGGAATTTTGGGCTGTCAACCTCCCGTTAACTCCAGCATGCATTTTGTTTGGAGAACCACGTAGCTGCATTTATTGTTCGCTTACCTGCTGCCTCCTGTGTCATCTGGACTGTTCTGGATTCTCTCCTATGCTCCCCTTTGAGGTAATAATGCTCGTTCAAGTTACCTCTCACTGCTTCTTGTATATTTTTTTCAGAGCCGTGGGTCTGCTGTTAACGGCTAGCTCTGTGCTAGCTTCCACCGGCTCGTCGATGTTGACCTACTCCGCTTCGCAGCTGTTTGGACTTAACAACTGCTCCATTCCTTCTTCTGTTTCCACCATCAAACAACTAGGACTTCTGCATAGACCTCGTTACATCCATAGAAGCTCTCGGAAG
Organism: Garcialebias charrua; assembly: GCA_038048925.1. Lineage (NCBI taxonomy): Eukaryota > Metazoa > Chordata > Actinopteri > Cyprinodontiformes > Rivulidae > Garcialebias > Garcialebias charrua. The sequence goes on from JBBPBX010004872.1 coordinate 33,767, forward strand.
AAATCAGCTTATTCTTAAATAAATGGGTCGGACTCCATACTTTCTCTTTGAGCCACGCGCCATGTCGCACCTCAACTACATCATCAGAATGCTTCGTCTGTAGTCTCTTGTAGTTCACAGCGCTCAAAGTGGCAAGGAAAACGTGGTGTGGACTTCAGTCTGCTTAAACCTCTTTTAAAAACTTCTGCTCCAACTGGTATTAAAATAGAACTTTTCAATGTACAATCACTATCCACCAAATCATGTCTTATTCATGATCACATTCTGGAGAAGAACTTGGACCTCATGTGTCTTACAGAAACTTGGCATCAACCAGATGTGTACAGTTCTCTGAATGAAGCTTGTCCCTCTGGATACAGTTATCTGCAAAAAGCCCGTTGCATTGGCCGGGGTGGTGGTCTGGCTGTAATCTACTGCAGTAATTTAAAATGGTCTCATCTGGCTTCTCAGGACTTTTCATCTTTTGAATGTTTGGCCTTCAGCTTCAAAGCCCCACTTCTGATGAACGTTATATTGATTTATAGGCCTCCCAAACAGCATGTTTAATTTTAACTCAGAGATACATGACCTCCTCACTTTTTTCTGCACCTCCCCAGTGAAAACTATTTTTCTTGGCGATTTAAATACAGTATCCACATGGACAATTCCTCTTCCACTCTGGCAACAGATTTTAAGTCTCTTTTGGACTCTCTCAGTCTCACTCAACATGTTGACTTCCCTATGCACAACAGGGGGCATACTCTGGACTTGGTGATTACAGACACTGTACTCATCAATAACTTATCTGTATATGACCTGGGTGTCTCAGACCACAGTGTCATCTCCCTGGAAGTGCCTTCATCTTCGCCTGCTTCAAACCCAAAACGACCTATCCAGTTCCGTGACTTCAAAAACATTTCCCCTGATGTTCTGTCCGCTGATCTCCACGCCCTGTCCGCTGTCAATCATTCATCTGCAAATGACTCTGTGGATTACTACAACCAATCTCTCCAGGAGCTTCTGGACCTACATGCGCCCTTGAAGAGAAGACTGGTGTCTTTCTCCCGTTCAGCCCCCTGGTACACTGATGAGTTGCGCAAGATGAAGGCAACTGGCCATGCTATTAAGAGACGTGTAAAATCTTCTGGTCTCTCTGTACATAAGCAGGCATACAAAGAACATCAGAAAGCGTACGCCTATTCTCTTAAAGAAGCACACTCCAAATATTATTCCAACATCATCAACACCTGCCCTGGAAACTCTAAACAGCCCTTCTCCACAATAACTCGTCTGCTTAATCCCATTAAACAAACTCCTGAAGACTCTGTTCAAAAATGCCACCTGTTCCTTTCCTCATTTAAAAACAAAGTTGACACTATCAGATCTCAGCTTCACAACCTCCCTGATCTTCATTCGCCATCTATCCGTCTGCATTCTGGGTCCCTGAGCAGCTTTGATGAGGTTGTTCAGAGTGAGGTGGAGACCATCATCAAGAAAATGAAGCCTTCATCCTACACCCTGGATCCCTTCCCCTCATCTCTCATAAAATCCAATCACTCTGCAATAAGCCCATTAATCACACAAATAATAAATAAGTCTCTACAATCTGGTCATGTTCCACTGCCTCTAAAAACTGCCATCATTAGGCCTCTTCTGAAAAAATCTAATTTGGATCCCGACATTTTTTCTAATTACCGCCCAATTTCCCACCTCCCATTTCTGTCTAAAGTGCTGGAGAAAGCAGTTGCTGCTCAGCTGCAGGACCACCTACAGCAACACTCCCTGTATGAGAAGTTTCAGTCTGGATTCAGAGCAGCTCACAGTACTGAGACTGCATTGCTGAGAGTTACCAATGATGTCCTCATGGCTGCTGACACTGGTTCTCCCTCCATCCTTGTCCTCCTTGACCTCACTGCAGCTTTCGACACTGTGGACCATAGTATCCTCCTCCACCGTCTTCATGTGGAGGTCGGTCTCTGTGACACTGTCCTGGACTGGTTCAAATCTTTCCTCTCCAATAGGCTGGAGTGTGTTAGTCTTGGCAATGCCACTTCCCAGACAGTCTGTGTCTCCTGTGGTGTCCCTCAGGGGTCAGTTCTGGGGCCCCTGCTGTTTTCCCTTTACATGCTGCCTTTAGGTCAAATTATTAATCAGTTCAACATTTCTTTTCACTGTTATGCCGACGATACACAGCTTTACATCAGGACTGGAGCATCCTCATCTTCCCCATTGTCATCTCCATCTTCACTCACTGCCCTCTCTACCTGCCTGGAGGAAATAAGGGCATGGATGAATCAGAACTTTCTTCAATTAAACTGCTCCAAGACTGAGGCCATACTGATTGGCACCCCTCACCAGGTACAAACATCAACTATAACAACAATTTCCTTTTCTGGACAAGACATCCCCCTCTCCACCTCTGTTACAAATCTTGGAATAAAAATGGACTCTCATCTTACATTTGAAAATCACATTAAGCATCTGTTTAAAACCTGCTTCTTCCATCTTCGAAACATCTCCAGACTTCGCCCATCTCTAACTTTTTCTGATGCTGAGAAGCTCGTCCATGCTTTTGTCTCCTCCAGGCTCGACTACTGCAACTCCCTGTTTATTGGAATCCCTGGCAAAAACATTCAGAAGCTTCAATATATTCAAAACAGTGCAGCAAGGATTTTGTTGAGAGTTCGTAAATTTGAACATATTACACCCATTCTCCATAACCTTCATTGGCTTCCTGTCGCCTACAGAATTCAGTACAAAACTGCTCTCATTACACATCAATGCTTACACGGAACTTCACCAGATTATCTAAAGGACATTCTTATTCCATACTCATCCACCCGGTCTCTGCGGTCACAGAACTGTAATCTACTTCACATTCCGCGGACCAAATTAAGGACCATGGGAGACCGGGCATTCTGTGTAGCTGCCCCCCGCCTGTGGAACTCCCTCCCTGACTACCTGAGAGCTCCACAGTCACTGTTTGACTTTAAAAACGGCTTGAAGACCTTTCTTTTTAAATGAGCCTACTCTGTCTCCTCATGACTTTCTCTTTGATCTTAGTTGATATTATTATTGATTTTACTTGTTTTTTCACTTGTTTTATTTCTGATTTTGTTGCACTTTGTAGCACTTTGAGATTTTTGTTAATGAAAAGTGCGTTATAAATTAAATTCATTATTATTATTATTATTACTTAACCCCGAGTTGCTCCCGGTAGGACTGGATGGCGCCTTGCATGGCAGTCTGCCGCTACTGGTGTACGAATGTGTGTATGAATGGGTGGATGGTTGGTATTGTAAAGCGCTTTGGGGCCCCTTATAGGGGGCTGGAAAGTGCTATATAAATAAGCTCCATTACATTATGGAAAATAATGACTGTAGGAGCTATTTCTCCATTTCTGGTTAAATTTTAGAATTTAAATTGTTTAGTTTATCCTTATGTTTCTGTTGTTTGATTTTTTATTTTTGTTTAATTCATTATTTAGAATAAGTTATTTGATTAGGAATTCACTTATTTAGTTAATTAGTTTCAGTTGGGATGCAGGTGTTTCACAGTATAAATAGGTGGGTCTTAGGCAGCTTATTATGCACGTGGATGGTCATAAGGTTTTTTACCAGTCACAGTCACTTCAGTCAATCCATCTATCAGCCAGATAACAGATTCAGGAATCAGAACAGGAGAATTAGAATCCAGTAGAGCCTGTAACTTTTTGCCTGAACGATGGAATAAAACAACAAAAATCAACGTTCCTCTTTCCTTTTTTGAAATTTGATTCCTTTTTTTTGGGCTGCGTAAACCAGAATCCACCGTGCACCAAGCCAGAAGACAAATGGTCACTACAATGACCTTTATCACAATATGCTAATTTTTTGAGAAGGACATGTACTGTATGTGTCGTAATCCGTTACCTTTTCCAACATAACATTATCTGTAATTGAAAGCTCAGCTAACGTCACTGAATTGTGCGTTAATGTTAGCCTACAATGACATTCGGTTCAATGCAAATAATTTTGGGAAGGCATTCTCTAATGTGTCCGTATTGCTGTCCAATAATAATGATGATAAGATGAGGGAAATGAAAACTAACACATAATGTACTGTTAGTACAAATGAAAAACGACACACCAGTGTTTTGTTTAAGCAATCGAAATATCTGCTCTGGGATCATAGGGCAATAAATAGGGCAGAAGTGGTGGAGCGTGTGTGGCACTAAATTGTTTTTATTCTCTTAGTGCTTAGCGTATTTTTAGTTGATATTTTTCTTAGTTCATAATTTAGATCTAGTACTGTTTTTCTTTTACATTTTATTGTTGGATATATCTGGGACCCTATGTACACAATCTCGTTCCACCACATGTACCACATGTGGTGAGAATAACAAATAAAGAAACTCTGACTCTCGGACTAGAGTGGTACATGGCCAAGCAGTGGAAACGGACTCCAGAAAGGCTAGTACAGACCAAAAAAGACCTCCCTCCCCCCTACAGGCGCTATAGGTTTGTCACTCTTTTCATCCCTTCTGAGTTTGAAGGTATGAGTTTTGAAGTTGTTGTCTCTCATGCTGCAGACTATCTCATGCTGCTGAATATCTCATGCTGCTGATTATCTCATGTTGCTGATTATCTTGTGCTGATGAATATCTCATGCTGCTGATTATCTCATGCTTCTGATTATATCATGCTGACTATCTCATGCTGCTGACTATCTCATGTTACTGACTATCTCATTCTGCTGATTATCTCATGTTGCTGATGATCTCATGCTGATGAATATCTCATGCTGCTGATTATCTCATGCTGCTGACTATCTCATGCAGCTGATTATCTCATGCTGCAGACCATCTTGCCGATTATCTCATGCTGCTGATTATCTCATGCTGCTGACTATCTCATGCTGCTGCTTACAGGTAGTCCCCGATTTACGAGCGCTCTGATCTACGAGGTTCCAGACTTACGAGCTGGCGAATTTTTGGAAAAAACGCAAAAAATACTGAGTTTTCATGTGTTTTTTCACCACAGTTCGTTAGCTAAACATGTGGACACACGTTTCCGATCATTTTTATGCACTCATAAGCAGTTTTTTGATGAAAAACGAGTGTTTGTAGTCGCGCTAGCGAAACCGTTCCAATTTACGAGCGAAATTCCGGACTTACGAGAGACATGGCAACCGTTCCGAAATACGAGATTTCCGGTTTACGAGCGCCTCGTTGTAACGGATCTCGCTCGTAAATCGGGGACTACCTGTATCTCTTGTTGCTGCTTATCTCATGCTAATGAATATCTCAAGCTGCTGGTTATCTCATGCTGCTGACTATCTCATGATTCTGCTTATCTCATGCTGCTGATTATCTCATGCTTCTGAGTAGTGCTGGGCAATATAGAAAAAATCATACATCACGATGTGGACTTTTTTCTATCACAATAACGATATTCTGTATATCACGATATACCACAATTACTTTAGTATGTTTTCAGTTATTCTTTGAAAAATATCACAAAAAATTACCATTGCTTACATTTTCCAACTTTATTTCCAAATTACATTAAATGAAACTTTCACAAATGAGAATTACTGTTTTAGTGCAGCAATGTATGAAATGACAACAGATGAGGTAGAGGTACAGATACAGTAACCTTCATATTTTTTTCAAAATTATACAGGTATTTAAATTGAATTATAAAAATAAACTCAATTTTAACATTTTTTTTAAAGTGCACATTTCAAGTTTCTAAAGTTTCTCAACAGAAAAAAACAACACATTTTCACACAAAAACTTGTTATAACAAATAAACAAGTTTTCAAGTTTCTGATATTTGTAACTTTATAGTGCAAAGTCTGCAAACCATACTAGCTCTAACAGCAACATAAATAATCCAAAATAAATATCAAAGTTGAGCACAACTCTGTTTAAGGCATAAACCATCAAAAAACTGCAAACACAAAAGGCTACTTCGTAGAAGATTACCATTTTCTGCTCCGTGTCAGACTTCTTGAATCCAAAATGTTTCTCATGCTGCTGCTTATCTCATGTTGCTGATTATCTCATGCTGATGAAAATCTCAAGCTGCTGATTATCTCATGCTGCTGACTATCTCTGATTTTGCTTATCTCATGCTGCTGATTATCTCATGCTGCTGATTATCTCGTGTTGCTGATTATCTCATGATGATGAATATCTCAAGATGCTGATTATCTCATGCTGCTGACTATCTCCGATTTTGCTTATCTCATGCTGCTGACTATCTCATGCTGCTGATTATCTCATGCTGCTGACTATCTCATGCTGCTGATTATATCGTGTTGCTGATTATCTCATGCTGATGAATATCTCAAGATGCTGATTATCTCATGCTGCTGACTATCTCTGATTTTGCTTATCTCATGCTGCTGACTATCTCATGCTGCTGATTATCTCATGTTGCTGATTATCTCATGCTGCTGATTATATCATATTGCTGATTATCTTGTGCTGATGAATATCTCATGCTGCTGATTATCTCATGCTGCTGACTATCTCATGCTGCTGATTATCTCACGCTGCTGACCATCTCAGGCTGCTGATTATCTCATGTTGCTGATTATCTCGTGCTGATGAATATCTCATGCTGCTGATTATCTCATGCTGCTGACTATCCTGTGTATGTCCTGTACATATTGCAGTTCTGACAATAAAGTTGACTTTGACTTTATCTCATGCTGATTATTATTTGAACATATTACACCCATTCTCCATAACCTCCATTGGCTTCCTTTCACCTACAGAATTCAATACAAAACTGCTCTCATTACCCATCAATGCTTGCACGGCACTTCACCTGACTATCTAAAGGACATTCTTGCACCATATTCATCCACCCGGTCTCTACGATCACAGAACAGTAATTTCCTTTATATTCCTCGGACCAAATTGAGGACCATGGGAGACCGAGCATTCTGTGTGGCTGCCCCCCGCCTGTGGAACTCCCTCCCTGATGACCTGAGAGCTCCACAGTCACTGGTTGACTTTAAAAGCAGCATAAAGACCTTTCTTTTTAAGCAAGCCTATTCTGCCTCCACATGATTTTATCTTTGATCTTAGCTGATATCATTATTGATTTTACTTGATTTTATTGATTTTACTTGTTTTATTTTATTTATTTTTTAAGCAAGCCTAATCTGCATCCACATGATTTTATCTTGATCTTAGTCGATATTATTATTGATTTTATTTGATTTTATCACTTGTTTTATTTTGATCTTTGCTTTATTACAATTTGTAGCACTTTGAGATTTTTATTAATGAAAAGTGCATTATAAATGGAATTCATTATTATTATTATTATTATTATTATTATCTCATGCTGCTCTGATGGTGCTGATGATCTCATGCTGCTGACTATCATGCTGATTATCTCATGCTGATTATTATATCACGCTACTGACTATCATGCTGATTATCTCATGCTGATTATTATATCACGCTGCTGCTGACTATCTCATGCTGATGATTATCTCATGCTGCTGTATTAATTCATACCATTCTGCTCACACAGACTCATGTTCGGGCTGCTGTTGAAACGCTGTATTATTTTACATTATCAGTGTTTAGTGTATCTTAGATCTTTTAGCGTAACGTTTAGCATATATCTTAGATACTTGTTTACTGTATCTTTTTACAATTTATATTTTTGCTAATTTTGGGTGTAACTGGAACCCAGAGTACATAATTTCATTCCGCCTCATGTACCACATGTGATGCGAATGACAATAAACTTGAACTTGAACTTAGAAGCAAAGAATCTGATCATGAGAACTGTTCTTCAAACTTTGCCAATAATTACTGGCGTCAACTCAGTTTGTCTGTTAGCGTAATATATCACGGACCACTGGACATAATTTAAGGAAACTCTCAGAAACTAATCATCCAGTGTATGTCTACAACTGATTACATTTTGGGCTCACTTCAAGATGGCTTCCACAGCTAACTGACCTCAGTCAAAACAAAATGGTTATAACTCAGCCAGTGTTTTTTCTCATTTTGTGTTAACGTTTGATGTAGTTGTATCTCACCCCAAAAGCTATTTGTGCTTTATATTTGCTTTAAATGTAACCATCAGAGTCAACACTGTCTATTAGCAAAATATCTCTTGAACCACTGAGTGGATTTTAATGAAACTTTCACAAAGTGATCATTGGTTGTACATCTAGTTAACTTTGGGAATTAATCCAAGTCAAGATGGCTGCTAGAGCTAATAGCTTCACAAAAAAGAGTACCGGTACATCAGTTTTACACTTGTGTTTATCAGACCTAGCAAGATACTGCATAAAATCACTTACAAGGTTTGACCAAAGCAGCCAGAACTGTCATTTGAGATGAACTGAGCATAAGAGGCGGCGGGCGATATGCATTCCTCCCAGGAACAGTAGGTCTTAAATTATTATTTTTTAATAATGAACAGTGAGACTCACTTTTTGACCAAATAACGCCCTCGTCGTTGTTGTGCTTTGGACCAGTTTTGGCCAGAGGAGACGCATCCCCTCCTGTGCGTCTCGCTCCACAGCTTGTGTTTCCGGACACACGGTGCGCATGGTGCGCAGCCAGCCACTGCCTCCTCCAGAGAAGAGGACGCACGGTGACCGGGGGAGCGGGACACTTTTTGCAGCGTGCGGGTTATAATGAGGAGGGAGTGGCGCTCCGTGGCCAACAGAGAGGAGAGAAACTCCACGCGCAGACAGACTGTGGCACGGCAGCGCCCGGGATAACGTGATTAGCGCTCTATTAGAGCTCCGCGCCTCAACGAGATGCGACGCAGAGATCAGCGCGCGGGGAGAGTCAGGAGGGGAAGGAAAACACCCCATTCGCCACATGGATCTCCTCTGCCTCGCACTGATCTGTCTAAAGAAGTTACCTGCTCACAGTTTTTTCAGTGAGCGGGTGTCTCTGGCACTGGAGAGCTTGTGTGACCGCTTGTTGTGTAAGGTAGGACTGCTCACTATTTACCTCGATTTTATCCTCTTGAGTTTGTTGATTAAACATAATGTATTCAGGGTGTTGAAAAGTGTTTTTTTCCCCTCTTCTTGCCACATTTTCAGATAAAGTGACAACCTTAACAAATGGTAAGGGCTTCTCCCTGAAGAGGATGCTCACGATGAAGAGGAAAAATCTGGGAAAGTCTCAGAGGAGTGATTCGGTTCCTTCCTTTCTCAGCCCTGCTGTCAGCTACTAGTTCTGTCTAGTGGATAGTATTTGCTAACCTCAGGTGAACTCACGCAGGAAGTGAGCCAGTCTGCTGCTGCTGCTGTAATGGAGTTTGACAACGAGACCAACCAGAACTTCACAGGCATGGACTCCTACAAGCTGGAGGTGGCTCTGCCGCTCAGTGTGCTGGTGGGGTTCATGATCCTGCTCATAGTGTTCGGTAATGTGCTGGTGGTCATCGCTGTGTTTACCAGCCGGGCTTTACGAGCTCCTCAGAACTTATTCTTGGTGTCTCTGGCATCAGCGGACATTCTGGTGGCTACCCTGGTGATGCCTTTCTCCCTGGCCAATGAGCTCATGGGATACTGGTACTTTGGTGAGGTGTGGTGTGAGATATATCTCGCACTCGATGTTCTATTCTGCACTGCTTCCATTGCCCACCTCTGTGCCATCAGCTTGGACCGCTACTGGTCCATCACCCAGGCCATTGAGTACAACTTGAAGAGGACACCACGCCGCATCAAAAGCATCATCTTCATCGTTTGGGTAATTGCCGCCATTATCTCCTTTCCTCCTCTGATCACCATGGAGAAGAAGAACCAAAAGAAATTTCCAGAGTGCGGGATCAATAATGACAAGTGGTACGTCGTCTCCTCCTGCATTGGCTCTTTCTTCCTGCCGTGCATCATCATGGTGCTGGTCTACATACGGATTTACCAAATCGCCAAAAATAGGACTCGGGCGCCACCAGGAGACCGGAAGCGGGATGATGCGACAAAGCCAGCCAACGCGGCTGCTGTCAACCTGAAGGAAAATGGCATGGGCGACGCTGAGGATCGCCTCTGTCACGAGAAGCTCAATGGTGAGCGGGACATCGAGCTAAAGGAAGGACTGAGAGGAGCACGGGAAGCCGATGAAGTGAAAGGTGAGGTCAACGGGGTGGACCTGGAGGATTCATCCTCCTCCGACCACAAGGTGAACAATCCATGCTCTATTAAAAAGAAAACAAACAAGGGGAAAACCAGACTGAGCCAAATCAAACCGGGGGACACTAACACCCCAAAACAGGCGCGGAGCACCAAGGCCAGCCGTTGGAAGGGCCGGCAGAACAGAGAGAAACGGTTTACCTTCGTTCTAGCAGTAGTAATTGGAGTCTTTGTCATTTGCTGGTTTCCCTTTTTCTTTACATACATGCTGATGACGCTGTGCGAATCCTGCCACGTGCCCATGACCCTATTCAAGTTCTTCTTCTGGTTTGGCTACTGTAACAGTGCCCTGAACCCCCTCATTTACACCATCTTCAACAATGACTTCAGGAGGTCCTTCAAAAAGATCCTGTGCAAGAGGGACACAAGAAGATACGTATGATTCAGTTTTCCTTTTGTTTAGTATCTTGTACATCAATTGTAAAACATCTTGCCCATTGTGCATGGAGCAGCAGTTTGAGAACAGCCTGCCCAGGAGCAGATTTATGTGCAGCATCCTCCTTCAAAAGCATCCACCTGCCACAGCTTTAACACGGGCAGAGAACGCACAACACCACAGCCATTTTTACTGTAACTGCAATTTTTATTTGAGTATTTTTTAACATAGTGAATTTCATGATATGTATTAAATTTGTATGTTGTACAAAATGATCAGTTTGAGTATTTTGTCTATTTTTGCTTTTATGGATGTAGTATTGTGCTTTTTTTTTTATATGATACAACGAGAATGATGCAAAGGCTGATAACTTGTGGCCAAACTGCAGACTTTAAAGGAATAAAGATACTTTTTCTTCAATGGTTCCATGAATTAATAGGAACAATCAGAGCGATGATTTCTGGTCGATGAGAATCTTTTTCTTTGTACAGCACATGTTTACACATTGAACGAAGGGACGGTGACAGAAAAGTTGAAATTTCTTTTGAAAACATAACCAAGTCTTTCGGATTTGAATCGATTCTTTGTGCCCGTCTTTTAATGGAGACCTGTTATCAAGGGCATATTCATTGGTTTGCTTAATTGGACCTTTTTCAGAGCCTAAAAACGAGCTCAACTCTTAATGAGCCTGAAAGGAACGTGTGCAAACGTGTGCTCCTGGATTAATCATGTTTACCATCTTTTATCTGCTACATGTCAAACTCTGTAAAAGAGTCATATTTTGAAACTTTTCTTGTGTTCGCTTGCCTCCGATTTCAGGCAGTTTATGAATCAACTTTGATGTTGTAATGCAAAGCACAGGAAAGTGGAGAAGTAGTGGTTCATTTTGTGTTATGCATCATGAAGTAAACACAGTCTGTCAAAGCAGAACCTGACTGACTGGTCTGTGTCTGTTTTTATTCTCACCTTGTTCCCTCCATCCAGAGCAGAAGAACGCATGGTTGAGTTAAAGGCCTACCATTTATGGAAGTTTTCAGTTTTAATCCACATTTTAAGATTTGTGGTAAAGCTGGATGTAAGTGTCGAAGATGACTCTCAGCTACTACCACACCAAGATTTTACACAGTATCTAACTGAGTTATATATATTTTTTGTATTGCATAATGTTGATTATCTGTGGCAAACATCCTGAACAGGCATGATGCCAAAATGTAATTACCGTAGTTGTAGATCTGCATCTAACAGTTAATTTCTGAAAGTTTCATTGAAGTCAGTTCAGTATTTGGTGAGATATTTTGCTAACAAACAAAGTTGAATAAAAAAAAAATAGATCTCCCCCAACTGGTTAGTGTTTAGAGTTTGTTTTTGGTTTGAGTGTCAGCCGCACCGAACTTGAGCTCAGCATCTGTAAAATTGACGGTTACAGATGTTTTTGTGTTGGTTGCTTAGCTCTGGTGGCCATCTTGAATTGGAGTGACTCCTATGGTATTTGAGTGGTGCTTGACAGTTGGTGGAGCCTTTATAATTTTCTATATTTCTTGCATAAATATGACCTAAAACATCTTCAGATTTTCACACAAGTCCTAAAAGTAGACAAAGAGAACCCAGTTAAACAAATAAGATAACAATATTATACTTGTTTAAAGCAATAACTCCAACTGAACATTCCAGTAACTGTTGATCAGTCCTGCACACCGGCTTGGAGGAATTTTAGCCCATTCCTCCAAACAGAACAGCTTCAACTCTGGATGTTGGTGGTTTCCTCACATTAATTGCTCACTTCAGGTCCTTCCACAATATCTGGATTGGATTAAGGTCAGGACTTTGACTTGGCCATTCCAAAACATTAACTTTATTATTCTTGAACCATTCTTTGTTACTTGTGTGTTTAGAGTCATTGTCGCTGCATGACCCACCTTCTCTTGAGATTCAGTTCATGGACAGATGTTTTGACATTTTCCTTTAGAATTATCTGATATAATTCAGAATTCATTGTTTCGTCAATGATGGCAAGCTGTCCTGGCCCAGCTGCAGCAAAACAGGCCCAAACCATGGTACTACCACCACCATGTTTCACAGATGGGATAAGGTTCTTATGCAGGAATGCAGTTTTCATTTCTCCAAACAGAACTCTTTTCATTTAAACCAAAAAGTTTTATTTTGGTCTCATCCATCCACTAAACATTTTTCCAACAGTCTTCTGGCTCGTCCACGTGATCTTTAACAAACTGCAGACGAGCATCATTGTTCCTTTTGGAGAGCAGTGGTTTCCTCATTCAACCCTGCCATGACCACCATTGTTGTTCAATGTTCTCCTGATGGTGGACTCATGAACATTAACTTGATACAATGTGAGAGAGGCCTTCAGTTGTTAGAAGTTACCCTGGGGTCCTTTGTGACCTCACTGACTATTACACATCTTGCTCTTGGAGTGATCTTTGTTGGTCCATCACTCCTGGTCTTAAATGTCCTCCATTTGTACACAATCTGTCTGACTGTGGATTGGTGGAGTCCAAACTCTTCAGAGATGGTTTTGTAACTTTTTCCAGCATGATGAGCATCAACAACTTTTTTTCGGAGGCCCTCAAAAATCTCTGTTGTTCCTGCCAAGATCCACTTCCACACACATGTTGTGAAGAGCAGACTTTGATGAATCCTGTCCTTTAAATCAAACAGGGTGTCCACTCACACCTGATCATCATCACACTGATTGAAAACACCTGACTCTAATTTCACCTTCAAATTAACTGCTAATACTGGAGGTTCACATACTTTCACCACTCACAAATATGTAATATTGGATCATTTTCCTCAATAAAAAAAATAAATGATCAGGTGTGAGGACTTGTGTGAAAATCTGATGATGTTTTAGATCATATTTCTGCAGAAATATAGAAAATTATAAAAGCTTCACAAACTTTCAATCACCACTGTAAGTTGTAGATCTGCGTCCAGTAATCACTCTCTGCGAGTTTCATTCAAATTTGTCCAGCGGTTCATGAGATATTTTGTTTTAAGCGGCAGAAGATAACAAAGAAGCAACTACTGTATTTACGATATAGACAGTTTTTACATAAAATACATTTTTATTCCCTGTAGAGGAACAGGATGTAAAAGGCTTCCTTTTGACAGTCAGTGAAGTAGCTCAACAGTAAAGCCCCTACAAAAATAAATGGTCCCTCTGGGAGACTTCATCCCGCGCCTCCTTCTGATGAGCCAGATGTATAATGAAACTGAGCTGGAGCAGTGGTTCTCTGCATGTTTATAAAATGTTGTAAGCTCAGTGGGAGCTGTAAGCATGTGAAAATGTGCACGAGCGTTAGCTGCACATGTAAACAGAGTGGGTGATCTCTGGATGTTGTTTTAATGGAAATAGTGAGAAAAGCACTCAAACTAAGCCAAAAGGGTTTAAATTAGTAGAAAATATTTTTTAAAGAACCTTTGCCTTTTGGAGGCAGATTTTTGTTTTGTTTTTAAATATACAGGGAGTCCCCGACTTACGAACGAGTTCCGGACCTAAGGACCGTTCGTATGTCAATTTTGCCATAAGTCGGAGTCCACCCGAGCCGCCACTGACCACGTATATGTATGTTACTGTACAGTTACCAAGCACTCCGCCTATCCTAACACAGCTAACACAGTGTAGTACATAATTACAGTATCACAAAACATATACATGTACAGTACATGTACATTTGGATAAATTAAAAATATTAATTTCTTACTTTGAGCTGGTCAAAGCCTGCCTTCGTCTTTTAGCATGTTAGCTCTTGCACGTCCGAGCTCCCCAGCTTCGTTCTGCTCCACGTGCTCCAAACTGTTTACAAGAAGGACTGTTAGCTTGTTAACTCCATACACTTGGAGCCAGAAAAAAAAATTAATAACTTACTGAAAGCCGTTTCTCCGCGGTTATCGTCCATCCAAAACAAGCTGTCCGCGTTAGCTGATGTTAGCCCCCGCCATTAGCTGCACTCGTTAGCATGTTAGCCCATCCAAAAAGGCTGTCGGCGTTGTTTCTCCACGTTAGCTCAGTGTCCCCCGACATCTTTTAGGCTGCCAAGCGGACATCGAGGCGAGCTCCCGGACGCAGATGGCCTCTCCGCGGCCTGTCGGCTCGGTGTCCCCGTGTTAGCATTAGCTGCATGTTAGCCCAGCCCATCCGGCGTGGTGGGAGCGATCGGCGGCTGCTGCTCCGGGCCTGAGTCGTCCACAGAGTTCACCGAGCGTTTCCAGCTAATTTATCCGTATGAGGCAACTGATCGGACACACGGTCCTCCAAAGCCAGCTGGCAGCTGCCGTGACTGGAACTAAACGTAAAATGGCGGACACGGCGGCATTTCCGGAAACCGCCGGAAGCTGCGCAATTATGATTAAAAATAGAAATTATAATTTTTATTATACCTGTCATTATTATTTATAAAGCCTTTAAAACACAGCTGCAACAAAGTGCTGTACACATGAAATTAAGAACATTTAAACACAGACACAAATTTTTTTCCCCCATATTTTATTATTAGTTATGATTTATGCCGTAAGTCCGAGTTGCCGTAGGTCGAGTGCGCCGTAAGTCGCGGACTCCCTGTAGATGGTCTCCTCAAAGAAAAAATACTCATGGATGAGTTTAAATCTTTTAAGATGTTTTCAAGTGAGTGCAACAGTTTTTAATTAAAAGCCTTGAAGGAATGCCGATCACCCGCTGCCCTTCATACCCTGAGATTGCATGTTGAGAAATGACAATTGCAACAATTTGGGTGAGACCATGAAAGAAACTTTTTGTACAGTCTCATGAAACATAGTACTGTATGTGAAAGGCTCTCAGCAACTACCGTCCAAAATTTAACTCAGTATCTTTAAAATTGACAGAGTTATAGAGATTTTCTGTTTGCTAAGATCAGCTGGCTGTGGTGGCCATGTTGAATTGGGTTGTCTCTGAAAGTGAATTACTGTAGAGGTATATCCGGGGCTTAATTTGAGCCAGATCCTGCCAATATGATTGCCTTGAACGAATACAATTTATATTGGCTATGCCAGGGGTGTTCAGACTTTTTCAGCATGCGAGCTATTTTTGAAATGATCAAGTCAAAGTGATCTACCTACTATAAGGCCCTGTTTACACGAAAACAACCTGTGGAAACATTAGTGATTATTCAATGTTTATTGGGGGCAATAAACAAAAAATAAGCTGGTTTACATGAAAAATGCTGTAGTTTTCATGTCAGTCGGGTTGCCAGATAAGAAATTATGAACTATAGTACAGTACTGTGGCTTTAAAATTATAGTATTTTGACCTAAACTGTTGTGTTTTCTGAGTAAAGATGTTCTAAGATTCAATTCAATTCAGTTTATAGCGTCAATTCACAAAAGAAGTAATCTCAGGGCACTGAACAGACAATTTTTTTTAATGTCATGCTGCGATCTGCCAGTACTACCTCAGAGATCTACCAGTAGATCGTGATCTACGAAATGAGCACCCCTGGGCTATGCAAACTGAAAAATAATGACATAAACACTAATTTTAAACACAACAGCATATGATCTGCCTCTTCAAGTAGCATTTCCGCATCTACCCTTATCTGCCCCTAAAAGAGTGGTGGGGTGAGTGCCGAGCTCACCAGGGAGTCGTATGGGAGCAGGAGCTCAAGGCTGAGTTAGACTTGCGCTTTGGTCCGCAGGCTGGAGCGCGCGCGCGCTGCGCGTGCACTGTGCCGTGCGGTGAAATGCGTTTACAGTGTCGCCTCTGTGTTTATAGTTGTCGCACGGCGGGGCATGGCAAAGTGCTGTTCTTTTACCGACCAGCAGGTGGCAGTACCCTCTAAAACCTGTGCATATGTTGCAAGAAAGGTGTGGAAGAAGAAATCTACCGTAGAAGAACTGTTTGAAATCACACAACAAAAACAAATAGCTTTTCCGCTCGCGTGCTGAACTGTTGTCTTTATTTGCGGCTTTAAAGCTGGGGTATGTAAGATTGTAATGTAGTCTAACTTTTCAAACAATATATTTTTAACATATTTCTTCACTCAGTCACTATCTACTGACAAACTGATGTTAGACAAAGTAATCTCTGAAAAAATCTATTGTCCCCTTGCTTCTCTATCAGCATTTATAAAAACACTGAAAACACAAGAGTGACCAGGACACTGACAGCCAATAAAAACAGAGTTGTTTGTCACGCCCCAACCCACGCCCCCACCTGTCCCAGCCGCAGCTCGTTCTCATTCAAAGGATTGCAAAGCGATGCAGGACTGTTTTTTATGTGACACAAAATGTATTAAATATCCCTTCTTTATCCCAGAGCTGGACTTTTATTTAGTTTTTTTGCCAAAAGCCAAGTGATCGCTTCATCCTGCACTGACAGGAATGAGGAAATGGATTTGTCACGAGTCACGAGCGAATTAAAACATGTCCAACGTTGCTTCGTGAACCTCTGATGATTTCTGCTGGATTTTGTGTTGTAGGATGAGTGATTCGTGGTTTTATTAAATTTTTTTAACAGTTATATTATCATATAAACACAGAATATCGCAGCGCAGAGACAGGAGGAGGTGGAGCATTCCAGACATTCCAGACCAGCGCTGACAGAGAGGAAGTCACGAGCGAATTAAATCATGTCCAAACGTTGCTTCGTGAACCTCTGATGATTTCTGCTGGATTTTGTGTTGTAGGATGAGTGATTCGTGGTTTTATTAAATTTTTTAAACAGTTATATTATCATATAAACACAGAATATCGCAGCGCAGAGACAGGAGGAGGTGGAGCATTCCAGACATTCCAGACCAGCGCAGCGACATGAGGAAGTCACGAGCGAATTAAATCATGTCCAAACGTTGCTTCGTGAACCTCTGCTGGTGTCTGCTGGATTTTGTGTTGTAGGACTAGCGCTCCATGGTTTTATTTTATTTTATTAGAAGGTTTTATTACCATAAACACAGAATATCGCAGCGGCTCTGAGCAGACAGAAGCAGGGGGCGGAGCAGATCCCAAGTTCAGCAGAAGCACGGACTGAGCCATATATGGCTCTGAGGGGAGGGAGCAGAATGCTTTTCTGCGCTGAAAATATTTCTAAGTCCCAGAGTCCCAGAGTGTTCAAATATCGCAGACCCTAGCTTTAATGCATGGAGTCAGTGGAGGAGAAAGCGATCACATGACTTTTGGCGAAAAAAAACAAAAGAAAAGTCCGACTCCAGATCAGGAATGAGGGATAATTTATACATTTGTGTCACAAAACATTCCTCCATGCGTCGCGACGCCGTCTCCACGACCACAGCGGCGCAAACAGCTGCAGGCTCCGGCGTGAAGAGGGTGAAGGCTGTCGGTGGGGACCTGTCAATCAAATCGTAGCGCCCACGGCGCGCGCATAGGCTTGCGGAGTTTCAAAAATTCAGAGGTGCACGACACGCGCTAATCCCACGCGCGGGGCCAATGCGCTGGGGCGGGGACTGTGAAATTGCGTCACTTTTGGAGCGCGCATACTCGCGCGTCGAGTATGAATCTAGCTTCACAGGCAGCCGCCTGGAGGTTTCACATGTGGAGTTGGACAACAACGAGCAGGGACAGAGTCAGGCTCTGTCAAGTAAGGGGGAGGGGAGGAGGATGCTTGACAGAAGCAGTTTTCAAATGTACGTTAACGTAGATGCTAAACAACTGGTTAAAATACATAAAAATGCAGGAAATCGTATCTATTTTATTCAAAAATTTCTTATGGTACATCCAGACCGAACAGCGTTTCAACTTCAAAAAAGCTCGACACGCACGCAAGTGGACGCACTGGACCCACAGTGGTGTCCAGACCAGAATGAAAACTGTGGCGGTGTGGCGGCAGGGGGTGTGGGAGGAGCTTACCCGTATACCGAGTTCCTCACTGCACTCTGCCAGGCAAGGAGCTTTTTATTTCTGTCTCTGTAGAGCAGACTTGACTGGTCGTGAAGGACTTGTCGCGAACACACAGCTACAATGAGTTTCTCTTCTATAGTACACGACTTTGCGGGTTTTTTCTGTGTCCCACAAACAATATGTCACATAGTTGCGCAACACACGTCCCCTCATTACCTCGTCACATAGCTGACTCCCCTCTCTCTCCTCCCCGACTCTCCCTGATTGGTTGACAAAGCGTTGAACGGCGAAATCTTCAGCATGGTGAATGCGTGGTTTGGAGGCTGACGCGGGTTCACGTGCACGAAAAACGCTTTCCAGCACGCTCAACACGCACGTGACGTGACGCCCGACGCCAAGAGACGCCTGGAGGCGCGTCCCCCATTGACTTTGCATGTAAACCGGACGCTCCTGCAGTTGAAAACGCGTTCGGTCTGGATCCACCATTAGGGAGGACACCCAGGATCCTCCGCACCCAACCCCACCCCACAAGCCTGCCCGCTATTTGCATTCCGGCATTGATCAGTTTGCAATTAAGCCCTGGGAACATCTAACAATTACTTCTGATGGCTCTACTAAAGATTATTCATCTCAACAACCTCTCGGTGAGATGTTCTGGTAACAGACACACAAACACACATGGCAAACGCTTTGTCTGCCTTTGTTTTTCAGCAGCAGGAGATAAATATATTTAATTTCTATCATCAATTTTAGGCTAAAAAGGACATGAAAAGCATGCAAGAGTTTGAATGAGCAGAACTTGTAAAAGTATATATTTTTTCTTATAAATACCGTAGCTAAACAACTAATGTTTATCTTTCAAGGTATTTTTCAGTCCATCTACAGTAAGTTCAAATTGAGCTTAAATCTCTATCTCCTGAGTGCTGAGGCTACTGCAGATAAGAAAATAAAGAAAATTCATCATTAATGTCATGTGTTTTTTATTGCTAGCTATTTTTTCTTTCTTACCTGCAAGAAAGGTCACATTTGTTCAGGTGTGGCTGCAAACAGTGCACCCTAAATTTTTCCCACCAGTTAAACTGTGATTTTATCAGCTTTTGAAAAGTATCCTTAAGCAGTTCTCTGCCACTTGTCTTTGTCCTGCACTCCCTCATTTGATTTTCACTGTTCCTGCTCACTACAATTTCTGAATCCCTTTTAGATAATCTGAGCAAACAGCTTTCTGCAAATGCTGCACTGTTTTCTTGTAGCCTTCAACAGCTTTGTGGGAATTATTTGTTTTAAATTTATTAAATGTCCAACAGGGATTGAAACATTGACTTCTTGAGGATTTTTTAAATTTTTTACAAGCATGAGCAAATAACAGCCTTAATAAGTGAATGAAGGGCCCTGATTAAAGTTTTCCGAATGATCAAATCCTTTATTTTGTCTCTATGCTAAAATAAAATGAAAAAAATAAAAAATTACTATGCATTAAGCTTTGCAAAGTATTTTTAATCTTTAACTTAAAGTTTAAAATATAATTTATGTCTTAGTTAGGTTTACTCCCTTAACTTCACATTATCAAACATTTAGAACCTTCAGATTTAGCAAATTACTGTATTAATATTCTCTAAACATTTACATAAAAAATAGACAATCTTTAAAAATACAATCAACTGAAAAGAACCTAAACATCCTGGGAAACTTAAAATTCACTGACACTGCTGTTTAGCATAAATTTTAAATATTTGCATTCAAAGAAGAATACTGCAGCAAGTTTTGTTGTGTGAAAATATGGCAGAGTTTTTAATAATAACTGCTCACGACCTCTCTTTTTATTGTTTTATGTGCGGCTGTGAATATGCAAACACATTCTCCTGCTGAATAATGAACACTTTTTGCTTCTAAAACTCCAATACTGTATAGTGAAAAAATATGGTTCTAATCCTGAGAGGTTTTAGAACCTGTATAGAGATCCACAGCTGGCTTTGGTCTCAGTCAGTTTTAATGTTACTTTACAGCCAAAACAATATTTTGTTTGTTTTATAAGATTGCATATTACATTTTTAATCAAGTTTACATATTGGTACACCTTCTTTAAAACAGCCAGCCACAGAGTAACACTGGTGCTCTGTTTTAAACATCTATAAAGCATTGCTTGGCAAAACTGTTTCTGTTGCTCTAGTTCTTAATTTTCAGCCCTAAAAATATTTTTAAAGTCAATTTCTTGTTATTCAACCTCCTAAGACCCGAACTCTTGCATATGTGGATGCCAGGTCCTAGGAGGTTAAGGATAAATTTCACTTTGCTTACAAATATACATTTAGGTTAAAGCCTAGTACGGTAATCTGCTGTGAAGAAAATAATTTTAGTTAACCCTGGATGAATATCAAATCACAATGAAAAAGAAGCAAATAACGACTTATCACATGATATCACACTCATGACTCTCAGTTACTACCACACCAAATTTTAGCTTAATTTATATTTCTGTTTCATCCATCTCAAACTGGATTGGATACTAAGGTTGAATGAATGTTAAGATTATTTTAACCCAAGGAGAGTCCAACACACAAATAAAAAGGTAAGTATAATTTATTGTTAGAGGAGTGGTATTTATTTACACAGGATTATAGATCCTGAAGCAGAGAACAGCTTGGAGAGGAGGGTGGAGAACCCAGGTGAGTGGTGATACAAGTACGGTATGCGGTTTGTAGGAGGTTTGATTTGATTTGATTTGATGTTTATTCATTCATTTTAAAAGAACAATACAAGACAGTTTCATCAGATACAAGAATACAAGTAGGATAAAATGAAGGGAGCAGAAAGAAGATGAAATCTTATTATATCTGCCCCTTATTTCACAGTTTGTTCAACCAATGATAACCTTCAAACTACATCACAAAATGAATAATTCTACTTAATTTTTCTAACTGTAATACACAAACTACATCACAAAATGAATAATTCTACTTAATTTTACTAACTGTAATACACAAACTACATCACAAAATGAATAATTCTACTTAATTTTCTAACTGTAATACACAAACTACATCACAAAATGAATAATTCTACTTAATTTTTCTAACTGTAATACACAAACTACATCACAAAATGAATAATTCTACTTAATTTTTCTAACTGTAATACACAAACTACATCACAAAATGAATAATTCTACTTAATTTTCCTAACTGTAATACACAAACTACATCACAAAATGAATAATTCTACTTAATTTTTCTAACTGTAATACACAAACTACATCACAAAATGAATAATTCTACTTAATTTTTCTAACTGTAATACACAAACTACGTCACAAAATGAATAACTCTACTTAATTTTTCTAACTGTAATACACAAACGCACTAAGCTACATCATAAGTACAACATAAGTGTAATACACAAACACACTAAGTTACATCATATATAGTTTTTGAGCAAGTCCTTTTTGACCTTTTTCTTAAATGTATACATTGATTTTGCATTTTTAACATCACTCTCCAGAGCATTCCACAATCGAACTCCCTGAATTGAGGTAGACCGTCCCTTTAAGCTGGTTCTGAATTGTGGTTTGATGAATATCTCTGTCCCTTTGAGATTGTAACAACTTTGTCTTTTTATAAAATTTCTTTGGATATTTAAAGGTAATGTGTTATTATGAGCCCTATACATAACTGATAAAATACTATATTCTACCAATTCCTGGAATTTCAATAAGTTTAGCTGAAGAAACAAGGTGTTTGATGGGTGACTGAAATGTTTTCTGGTGATTACTCTTACAGCTCTCTTTTGTAAAATAAAAACAGGCTTTGTAATTGTTTTGCACGCTTTTCCCCAAACCTCAATACAATAGATTAAATGTGGAGCAATGATTGTGTTATACAACATATGCAGAGCTTTATCAATTAAAAAATCCCTGACTTTATACAGTACTGCAATTGATCTAGCTATTTTTGTTTTAATGGAATTTACATGATGTTTCCATGTCAGTTTGTCATCAATGATAACACCCAGAAACTTCACTTCACTCACTTTACAGATCACAACATCTTCAATTTCAAATGGATCGTCATCAACAATTCTCTTTTTGTTACTGAATATCATGTAATTAGTTTTATCTAAATTCAAAGATAATTTGTTTAATTTAAACCAAGTTTGTATTTTTATAAATTCTGTTTTCATCATATCCAAAATCTGTTTTATGTCTTTACCCGAACAGAAAAATGTGGTGTCATCGGCAAAAAGAACACATTTAAGAAGTCCTGACACATTTACCAAGTCATTCACATATAAAATAAATAACTTTGGTCCAAGCACAGAGCCCTGAGGAACTCCACAAGTGATATCACGGAGGTCAGATCTAACATCATTTATTTGCACAAACTGTTTCCTATCTTTCAAATAGCTAGATACCCACTGTAATGCTGGTCCTCTAATACCATATTTATTTAGTTTTTCAAGGAGAATGGTGTGGTCAATGGTATCAAATGCTTTTTTTAGATCAACAAAAACACTAACACAGTACTGTTTATGATCGACAGCATTAGTTATTTGTTCCATTAAATCCATGAGAGCCATTGATGTAGAGTTTTTTTCTCTAAACCCATACTGACTGCTACTTAAAATATTTTGTTTATCAATAAATTGATCCAATCTGGTCACAAATAGTTTTTCTAGAATTTTTGAGAACTGTGGTAACAAGGATATTGGCCTATAATTATTGAATACACATTTATCACCATTTTTAAAAAGAGGAATTACCTTTGCTACTTTCATGTTATCTGGAAATATTCCTGTTGAAAAAGATAAATTGCATATATATGTAAACGGTTCAATAACATAACTCATTATTTCTTTTACGAACATCATATCCATGTCCACCCAGTCTTTTGATCTCTTGTCTGAGAGATTTTTTACCATTTTCATAATTTCCTCTTTGTTAGTTCCATTAAGAAAAATACTGTTGGTGCAACTTTTAATTGAATGACACACCTTATTATCTACTTTTGGTATTTTAGCTGCAAGGCTTGATCCAATATTTACAAAATATTGATTAAATTCATTTACGATATCATTCTCATCATGTATTTCTTTGTCATCTTTCACAAAATATTTTGCAATGTTCGTTTTCGCTTTATGACTTTTTAGAACATCATTTATTACTCGCCATGTTGTTTTAGTGTCACCATTGCTCTTGTTTAATAAATCACTATAGTATTCTTTCTTGCATTTTCTTATAATCATTACCAATTTATTTTTATATTTTTTATATTTTTCTTCAGCTTGTTGTGTTCTCGTTTTTAAGAAACATGAATACAAGTAAAAAAAATTTTACAAGCATTTCTCAACCCTTTAGTCATCCAAGGTTGGTCAACAATATTTCTTTTTCTACGATTTCTTTGCACACAATTCTTTTCATACAGAGCTTCTAAAATATTCATAAATTCATCATATGATCTGTTAACATCATCAATATACACGTCCTTCCAGTTTTGCTTCTGTAAATCATCTTTTAATTGATCCATAGCTTTTTTTGATGTGTTTATTATTTTTTTCTTAATTGTAACTTCTTTTGTAATGTTTTGATCATTTCTGTAGATAGTGAAAACTGGTAAATGATCACTTAAATCAGTTGTTAAGATACCACCTGTCATATCCCCATTTGTTATATTTGTGAAAATGTTGTCAATTATCGTAGCACTATGAGTTGTAATTCTTGTTGGTTTTGATATTAACGGATAAAGATTTAAACTATACATTGAATTTAGAAATGTGCTGATGTTATTTGAATCTGTTTTATTTCCCAGGTCAATATTAAAGTCTCCACACAAGAAAACTTTTTTATTTAAACTCTTTTCCAATAGTTGTATGATTTTATCGGTGAATATTTCTATATTTGATCCTGGTGATCGATATACACAACTTATGGATATGTTTTTAGCATTTTCGTTTAATATTTCTATTGTTATTATTTCCATAAGATTGTCAACAATTATTGACATTTCATTAATTATTCAGGAGGTGAAATTATTCAGGAGGTGAAAACCAGGAGAACTTATTCATTGTATAGGGCACATATGTGAAAGTGCCGGCCAGCACTGGATGATAAAAAAATAAAATAAATTGTGATGGCCTCCCTTCTCCCCTTACAGCCATCCTCTCCACACCATTATTATGAAATATTTATTCTAGTAAATATCTAGTGGAGTTTATTATTATTATTTATTTATAATATATTTGTTATAAATAGCTACATTATAAAATCCAAAAAAGCTAAGTCTGGTCCTCTGGACATTCAAAAAACAAAACAAAACAAAGCAAAAAAAACTGTAGAAACGTTTCGTCTTTCGTCCGAAAGGCTTCCTCAGTCTGAGAAACTGAGTTCAGCTCAGTCTTATATTTTGCAAGTGGTTCCTGTAGTCCGCCCTCTTCCTAGCTGTTTTCTCAAACTCTCTAACAAGTTTGAGGCAATCCTGGCCAAAATGGTTCAAAATACCCTGATGCATGCTCAATAATCCAGGTAGAAAAATCCAAAAAAGCTAAGTCTGGTCCTCTGGACATTCAAAAAACAAAACAAAACAAAGCAAAAAAAACTGTAGAAACGTTTCGTCTTTCGTCCGAAAGACTTCCTCAGTCTGAGAAACTGAGTTCAGCTCAGTCTTATAAAGACTATAAAGACTTATACCTATATAAGGTTATACCTACTTATACCTACAAGGTTACACCTACTTATACCTATATAAGACCTATAAAGACTTATAAGACTGAGCTGAACTCAGTTTCTCAGACTGAGGAAGTCTTTCGGACGAAAGACGAAACGTTTCTACAGTTTTTTTTGCTTTGTTTTGTTTTGTTTTTTGAATGTCCAGAGGACCAGACTTAGCTTTTTTGGATTTTTCTACCTGGATTATTGAGCATGCATCAGGGTACATTATAAAACAATGTTAAATACTAAAAGCAGGAACATGTCTGTGTTGATTTATGCCAAGAACTTAGCAGATGTAAAGCTATTTAATATTTAATTTTATTAATTTATTAATTCATTTAAAAGAGATGAAATAAAACAAATTAATCAAAAAGAAAACAATGAATGAAAAGAGTGCAGAAAGAAGAAAAAAAAATCTTATATCACCCCTTATATTAAACATTGAACCAGTCTGGCCCTTGGCTTGTAGCAAATTTGTTTTTTTGGCCCTCTGTGTATTTGACTTTGACACCCCTTGTCTAGGGGCATAGTTGGTCACAGGCAATTCCAGAGGCTCAGGAGGTAAGTGGTTCCAGGTAGGACTCTTCACAAGAGATGATCACAAGAAGATTCAAAGGAAGGCAAGTTTTCATCAGGAGTAAAACTTATAGGTCTAGACTCGAGAAAACACAAGAGGTCTAGACTCGAGAAAACACAAGAGGAAACCCAGTCACACGCAGCAGGGACTGTTCCGAGTTACTCAAAGGCTTCAATGATCCAGCGTCGAACTGCAGTTCCACAGGAGCTTAAGAACAGAAATCCTCATCAAAACTGGATTAAGAGCAGGTGTGAGAGATTGGCTCTGCCCTGGCACTAAGGAGCTGCAGAAGCCAGGTGACGGCAAAAACAACAGCATCTCAATGGAGCGTGTCGTTATTGTTTGTCTTTCTGTGACTGAGGGTGAGGATGAGGGTGGGTCTGAATGAGTGTGTCTGTGTATGAATGTTTTAGTGTCAGGCTGGGACTTGGACTGCCCCCTCTCTGATACTTCTGAGGCTACCCAGTGTCGCGCTCCTGCCACGTGGCCCCCTGGTGGGTGTTCCTCTGCCTACGGGCGTGCTTGGGGCCCTCACTATCTGGGGCTGGGCGCTTGGGCGTTTGTCAGCTCGGCCTGGTGGCTGCCTGGTGGGGCTCGGGTCCTCTGGTCCTGTCAGGTCTGGACCTGAGGGATGGGCGTCCCCGGTGCCCGAGCCTCGGTGACCGGCCCTGGGGCTACGTCGGTGCGGCGGGCTCCGGCGGGGGCCTGTGTATTGTCGCTGTTGACCCCGGGGGGTCATTGTATGTGGTCCCTGGTGGGGTTCGTCCGGTTCTTCCACTTGGTCGGATCTGGGGAGTGGACGAGTGGCTCGTCCTGTTCGGGTGGTCCTGGGGACTCTGGGCTCGGGGTCCTTCCTGGGGTCTTGGGCTTTGATCGCCCCTTCGTCTGTCTCGGGCTTTGGGGGGACGGGTCTCTGATGCTTCACAGTTGCTACTAAATGTTCTATTGGAGGAACCTCATTCACTTATGCATGCTCACAACCACACACAAATGGATGCAGGGATGTATAGTAGATGTATGTAGATGGGTATATAAATGAATATAAATATATATGTATGTATATTGTATATATATTTGTAGGTATGGGTATGTGTATTTATAGAAATATTTGCAAGGTCATGAATATTATCAGTCTTTATGCTTGTATGTTTCGTTGTTGTGTTCTGTCATGTGCTTTGCAGGATTGTGGACGGAGGTTTGGTGTGTTTGCCTTGTGCTCTTTCTGTGGACAATTGTTGTTTTGTTGTTTTGTTTTGTTTTGTTGTCTCACTTTCTCTTTTCTTTCTTTCTCTCTATTAAAAAAAAAAAAAAAAAAAAAAAAAAAAAAATACATATTGGAGTGAGAGGATGGCTATAAGGTGTGAAGGGAGGCCATCTATAAATGGAAAAAAAAAATAAA
>JBBPBX010004873.1:58660-74473 GCA_038048925.1 Garcialebias charrua
ATTATATATATATATATATATATATATATATATATATATATATATATATATTATATATATATATATAATGTTTTTTAAAAAGAAAGTATCAAAAACTAACAAAACATAAGGTAGATGTATAATTCAAAGACAGGAACATCTGCATTGTTTTGTTTTTTTCCAGATTCCAACAGATTACTGACAGTAGCTGTCTGAAATGTGTATTTTTCACGTAAACAAGAAGTCAACTGATGTAAAAATGACAGAGAATTGGAGCTCAATATTAACTTTATGTCTGTCTGAAATAAACACCGTTTTTCTATTGCAGAGTTGTCTTGGACCCTACCATGCTGGCAGGAACCCCATCTATCCTGAAGACAGGAACTCAGTGGGAGGTGATGCTTCAAATGGATGACAACACCTTTGCACGCCACCTCAGGCTCACCAAGCCACAGTTTACGTCACTACTGACGCAGCTGCAGGATAAAAACGTTAATAAGGAACACAATCAAGGTGTACCACCAGTACCTATTTCTAAAAAGCTGCTTATGTTCCTGTGGTACATGGCCAATCAGAATAGCTTTAGAGAAATCTCTGACAAGTTTGATGTTTCACAGTCATCAGCACACAGGATTATTCTGGAAATGCTTGACACGTTCTGCACAATGGGACAAACATTCATCACCTGGCCCAGTGCTTGTGAAAAAGCGTCATCTGCTGCAGCTTTTGGCCGCATATGTGGCTTGAATGATGTCATCGGTGCAATTGACGGATGTCATATTAGGATACAGCGGCCACCGATACGAGGGGGTGACTACATCAACCGCAAGTCCTATTTCTCCATCCTTCTTCAGGGGATTGTTGATGAGAGGGGGAGATTTATTGACATTTTTGCTGGACCACCTGGACGTGTTCATGATGCACGGATGCTGAGGTCATCAGACTTCTTTGCAGAATGGCAGGATAAGATGGGCAACTATCGGTTGCTAGGAGACAGTGCTTACATAGGTGAAGCCTTTCCCTTTATTATAACACCCAAGCGCGACAACGGTGCTCTAACTGAAGCAGACGAGCAACGTAACGCTGAAATCAGCCGTGGAAGGGTGATTGTGGAGCAAGCCTTCGGATGTCTGAAGTGCAGGTGGAGACGGCTTCGTGACGTGCAGAATACCAGAACTGATGTGGTGGTGAAGATCATTGTGGCTGCCTGCATCCTCCACAACTTGGGCCGTGGGCCATCACAAATCTGTCATCAGCATCCACGAGGCTGCCCCAGGGAGGAAGATGAAAATGAATAACTCTTTAGAATTCCGGTGTGTAAAAGAAAAAATAATAGGTGGTATGTTGTTTTGTTTTGCGTCTTCCCACATTATTTGCACACCTATTCATAACATAACTGGCTGTACAAATGTACTTCAAAGACTGCTATAATGGAGCTTAATAAAAATTTTCCTTTAAATCCAGCATTTTGTGTTAAGAGTCATGTGACAATATTTTAAACCGATGGGTTGCAACAACCAAATAAATATTATTACTGCCTTAGTCAAGACTCGGTGCTTTTTCCTGTCATCTGCGTATGTTTCCCATACACAGACAAAATTTGTCTCTGCATTTAACCCAACCACCTACCAGGTGGTGCAGTGAGCAGCCATAGAAAGCGCCCGGGGGGCCACTATACACCTTGGGGTGTCTATGAGTGCACATCTAATTCTCCAGCTCCCCGGGCGCTTTCTATGGCTGCTCACTGCACCACCTGGTAGGTGGTTGGGTTAAATGCAGAGACGAATTTCGTCTGTGTATGGGAAACATACGCAGATGACAGGAAAAGACATTATTATTATTATTTAAGTATCTGTCAGAACTGCACGTGTCATAATGACACATTTCCAAAAATAAAAAAGTAATGTGAACATAGCAAATACCCTGATGCATGCTCAATAATCCAGGTAGAAAAATCTAAAAAAGCTAAGTCTGGTCATTCAAATTTGAACATAGCAAAATTTTAGGGAAACATACCTTTTGTGTGTGTTGTAGGGTAAAAAAAAAAGTTTAATACAAGAATTTCTCTGCAGCTAGTAATGCAAAATAAATTCAATACTATTAAACTAGTTTATACAAAATACTTTCTATTTTAAACTTTGCAAGTAAATAGCTCATAGTGAAATGAAATCACTTGTCTGAAAGTTTCAGTTTTAATTACAAAATGTGCAACACAGCAGGATTTCAATATTGATACAATGCCAAACCTGTGCAAATAAACATTGTGCAAAAACAAACAAAAAAGAACTTTCACAGTAACTTCCCCATAAAAACTAAATAAAAATACAAAAGTTGTGCAGAACAATACGAAAGTTTACAGTAGAGCTACATTTTCTGTAGCATCTGTGTCATCAAGGTCTTGAAATCCTCCTGGGCAGACTTCAATTGATCCATCGTTTCCTGATGTCTCCGTTGGCTGTTTTGCTCTGACTGGCGGAGGAAGTCCAACACCTCACTAGACCTTTTTCTCTTGCGAGTGGTGGATGTTCCGTGTGGTGTCAGAGTTTTTGGCTGTGAGTTTTCGGCATCTGAGTCTGGCGTTTCAAATGGAGTGTCAGTGCTTCTACCCAATGCTTCTGGCCGCCGCACAGTAACACCTTTAGCTGTGCCAACGACTGGGTAGGAAATGTCATGTTGGGCTCCTATGAGTTCGTCCATTTCTTTGAAGAATTGGAACTT
Organism: Garcialebias charrua; assembly: GCA_038048925.1. Classification (NCBI taxonomy): domain Eukaryota; kingdom Metazoa; phylum Chordata; class Actinopteri; order Cyprinodontiformes; family Rivulidae; genus Garcialebias; species Garcialebias charrua. The sequence continues at coordinate 61,358 of JBBPBX010004873.1, forward strand.
TATTGCCCCTCTGCCGGTCGTCTTTTGATTGTCCTTAACTCTTTTATAGGCATCAACTAGTGTTACCCATTTCCTGGCCACTTTATCAGGATTGAACGTCTCATGAAACTGATCTGTGAGCTGGGCTGCAGCCTCAATCCACAGCAATTTTTTATTACATTTAACCTTTCGCAGCCTGGCATTCAGCTCGGACAGGTTTCTTGGCAGGTCACCATTGTGTTTTACATGCTCACGCATGTGTCTGTTCTTTATTAAAACTGTCGTTCACACCAATGGGGGACTCTGCGTGGCTGCTGGTTGACGGAGAGTCATCACAGTTATCTGAAAAAAAACATTTTAAAGGAGACACAGTATTGTTAAATTCATTACAATTGGTTTGGTTTGCATTAAAACATATTTCTCCTAAATCTTACCAGCTGTGCTGTCCTGTGCAGGTTGGATAAGCTGAACTTTCACTGTGAGGTTTGCATCAATGTACAAACAGGACAAATCCTCTGCACTGCGATACAGGCTGCCATAAAATGGTGTTGTTCTCTGCTCATCAACAAACATCTTGTTGTACTGGTCGAGGTAGACTAAAACAAACACACAGTTATTACACAAATATACACGTCGTAACACATAAATATCATACAGGGTTATAGAATGTTTCTAAACATGGATCTTTGGAAACCAAATATTGTAATGACGCCAACACTGCAGACGGAGTCCAGCCAAATGGAGTTTAATTAGAAACAGAGAAGAGCTGAGGCTACAGCTCACGCCTCCAAAAGAAATCGCGGTACACATGCGAACAAACTCACCACAAACTGACATTAACTGACTGCTAACTGCTCCTAACGTCCACAGCGAAAATAAGTGTAAAAAAAAAAAACAATATTTTAAAATAAAATTTATTACGAAAAGTTATTTTTTTAATGTGCTAAATAATAAAATGTGGCGAATGAAAGTCGCTGCCGCTGGCCTACAGAACCCAAACGACGACAAAAACACAGCCGTACACCACATGACATGCAACTAAACACAAGTTTTTAATGTGTTCTGTGTTCACAAGTATACGCTTAAGCTGTGTGTGTGATTAAATACACGCAACATCATTTTACAACTGTTATTTTCGTAAAAGTTAAGGTGTTGACTTACTGAAGACGCGAGTATCCGCCATCTTGAAATGGAAACTGGGAGCAGAAAAAAATATTCCACTTTACGAGTGGTAGTTTCCCACTAGAGCGGGCGTTCCGGTTAAATCTACCACTGGGAACTGGGAAATTCCCACAATACGAGGTAACTGGAACGCACTATGAATCCAGGTGTATTTATCAAAAATAAATAAATCTACTTAGAGTAAATAAACCACTGGGTGCATTTTTTTGGCACAAGGACTGTTTTTTTTATGAAGTAAATACCCAAAGTTGAGTAAAAAAAACATTAAAAAGTGAATTTTGCATCTGTGGTCCCCTTTAAAATAGTTAACACAAGATAACAAATTAAGATAGAAGAAACACAATTCCAGTCAGAATCAGAATAAGCTTCTTTATCATTGTACTGAAATACAGTGAGACAGTCGTCTGAAAGATGGGGCGGTGTGCACGTTACTGCAGCTACTGGAGCGCGGCCCCTTAAACTTTTTCAAAATACTTTTTAGATAGAAAAGGTGGAAATGCCATGAGGATAGGATAGTGGCATTACAAAGAAAGCTCTCTTCACACCTTGTCCTATCAGGACACGATTTAAGACATCAAAAACTCTGCCAGCATTTATAAACCCACATCTGCCCATGAAGCACTTCCAGATAGATAGACCATAGTCCTGATAAGATGTTGGTCAGCCGGCACAGTTCTGATGAGCTTCCACAGAAGTTCTCGTGGGGTTGGGAGGAGGGGGAGGGGTAATAGAAAAAGCTTTTCTTTAGTTTACACATAGCCCAGGAGAAATTTGTGAAGTTGGCCTGTTTTTGAGGCCAACCGGGGGAGTCAGACTTTGATAAGCCACAATTGTTGATTTTTATTTTTATTTTTTTAGGCAGACTGTTTTTTTCTTGTCAGTCTTGAGTCCTGCTGGTACTTTCAAGATTCAAACTGTCCAGATCTGTGTGCATTCCACTGGTTCATGCCTATGAGGCTCCTCCAAGGTTGTTTCCAGCATGCTGGCGAGCCCCAAAGCCGCAGGTGGCATGCACTTCTTACAATTCACATCCATCTTATGGTTTAGCTCATAAATCAGCTGATTTTGAGTGCTCAAAGCACGAACCAAACCTTGGAATTTTTGCCATTGCCGAAACTGCTTCCTTAATAGCTGATAAAACAGGAATCTGCCTATGGCAGAGAGCCTTACCCTGCTATCATGAATCCAATTCTATAAACGTTTTTGGCATCCTCCTGAGACAAAACGGAAAGACACATCAGCTCCCAAACTCTCCACGGATCCATGGTGTATCCTGCTATGTGAGTCTCAGCAGGGCATGAGGGCTTTCCAGGACACTGTCACTTTGTTGAAAAGATTGCATTGAAAGTCCAGCTGACCAGATCCATGACAGTAGTTTTTGTTTCGGAAGATGTGTAATAGGCGCTCCGATACACAACAGAGCAAAAAAAAAAAAATGCAGGAGGAGAACAAGAGAGGGAGAGGAAGCATCCGCCTTGCATGAGAGCAAGTGCAGAAAAAATTCATTCAACCTTTATTTAGGCAGATTAATCCCCCTGAGCCTCAAGGACTCATTTACAAGAGAGACCTGGTAAGTGCAGAAAAGATAAATAGGTGTTTTCCAAAACTTATTTTATTTACAGTACGTAATATAAGCACTTCCTCTGACAATATATTGTTTGCTATGTTTTTACTCTACAAATGAGTAGTGTTGTGTTCAAGATTTCCTAACCCGAGACCAAGTCAAGACCAAGACCAGAGTGGACCGAGACAAGACCAAAACGCTTAGGGTCCGAGACCAAGTCAAGACCAAGACCTCAAATAAAATATAAAATTTTATAAAAAAATTGAAGCCCCTCCCTGGGCTGCCACCTTACCGTGGTGGAGGGGTTTGAGTGTCCCAATGATCCTAGGAGCTATGCTGTCAGGGGCTTTATGCCCCTAGTAGGGTCACCCAAGGCAGACAGGTCCTAGGTGAGGGACGAGACAAAGCGCAGCCCACAAGACCCCTTATGATGATAATATAAATGGAAACAATGTTCCCTCGCCCGGACGCGGGTCACCGGGGCCCCACTCTGGAGCCAGGCCCGGAGGAGGGGCACGTTGGCGAGCGCCTGGTGGCCGGGCTTTCACCCATGGAGCTCGGCCGGGCACAGCCCGAAGAGGAGACGTGGGTCCCCCTTCCCATAGGCTCACCACCTGTGGGAGGGGCCAAAGGGGTCGGGTGCATTGTGGAATGGGTGGTGGCCGAGGGCGGGGACCCTGGCGGTCTGATCCTCGGCTACAGAAGCTGGCCATTGGGACATGGAATGTCACCTCTCTGGTGGGGAAGGAGCCTGAGCTAGTGTGTGAGGTTGAGAGGTTCCGGCTAGAAATAGTCGGACTCACCTCAACGCATGGCTCTGGCTCTGGAACCAGTTTCCTTGAGAGGGGTTGGACACTCTTCCACTCTGGAGTTGCCCCTGGTGAGAGGCGCCGAGCAGGAGTGGGCATACTTGTTGCCCCCCATCTCGGTGCCTGTACGTTGGGGTTCACCCCGGTGAACGAGAGGGTAGCCTCCCTTCGCCTACGTGTGGGGGGACGGGCTCTGACTGTTGTTTGTGCCTATGCGCCGAACGGCAGCGCAGATTACCCACCCTTTTTGGAGTCCTTGGAGGGGGTATTGGAGGGTGCGCCTCCTGGGGACTCCCTTGTTCTGCTGGGGGACTTCAACGCTCACGTGGGCAATGACAGTGAGACCTGGAGGGGTGTGGTTGGGAGGAACGGCCCCCCTGATCTGAACCCGAGTGGTGTTCTGTTGTTGGACTTCTGTGCTCGTCATGGATTGTCCATAACGAACACCATGTTCAGGCATAAGGGTGTCCATATGTGCTCTTGGCACCAGGACACCCTAGGTCGTAGTTCAATGATCGACTTTGTTGTCGTCTCATCTGATCTGCGGCCGCATGTCCTGGACACTCGGGTGAAGAGAGGGGCGGAGCTGTCAACTGACCACTACCTGGTGGTGAGTTGGCTCCGATGGTGGGGGAGGATGCCGGTCAGACCTGGCAGACCCAAACGTATTGTGAGGGTCTGCTGGGAACGTCTGGCAGAGTCTCCCGTAAGACGGAGCTTTAACTCCCACCTCCGGGAGAGCTTTGAACACGTTCCGAGGGAGGCGGGGGACATTGAGCCCGAGTGGGCCATGTTTCGCGCCTCTATTGTCGAGGCAGCTTATCGGAGTTGTGGCCGCAAGGTTGTTGGTGCCTGTCGTGGTGGCAACCCTCGAACCCGGTGGTGGACACCGGCGGTGAGGGATGCTGTCAAGCTGAAGAAGGAGTCCTATTGGGCCTTTTTGGCCTGTGGGACCCCGGAAGCAGCAGATAGGTACCGGCAGTCCAAGCGGCATGCGGCTCGGGTGGTTGCTGAGGCAAAAACTCGGGCGTGGGAGGAGTTCGGAGAGGCCATGGAGAATGACTTCCGTACGGCTTCGAGGCGATTCTGGTCCACCATCCGGCGTCTCAGGGGGGGAAAGCGGTACGCGACCAACACCATTTATGGTGGGGATGGCGTGCTGTTGACCTCAACTCGGGATGTTGTGAGTCGGTGGGCGGAATACTTCGAAGACCTCCTCAATCCTACTGGCACGTCTTCCACTGAGGAAGCGGAGCCTGGGGACTTTGGGTCGGGCTCTCCAATCTCTGGTGCTGAGGTCGCCGAGGTGGTTAAAAAGCTCCGCGGTGGCAAGGCTCCGGGGGTGGATGAGATTCGTCCTGAGTTCCTTAGGGCTCTGGATGTTGTGGGGTTGTGTTGGCTTACGCGACTCTGCAATATCGCGTGGACATCGGGGGCAGTTCCCTTGGATTGGCAGACTGGGGTGGTGGTTCCCCTATTCAAAAAGGGGGACCGTAGGGTGTGTTCCAACTATAGAGGGATCACACTCTTAAGCCTCCCTGGTAAGGTCTATTCAGGGGTTCTGGAGAGGAGGGTCCGTCGGATAGTCGAACCTCGGATTCAGGAGGAGCAGTGTGGTTTTCGTCCTGGTCGTGGAACACTAGACCAGCTCTACACCCTCAACAGGGTCCTGGAGGGTGCGTGGGAGTTTGCCCAACCAGTTTACATGTGCTTTGTGGACTTGGAAAAGGCATTCGACCGCGTCCCTCGGGGGGTTCTGTGGGGGGTACTCCGGGAGTATGGGGTACCAGGCCCTTTGATATGGGCTGTTAGGTCCCTGTACGACCGGTGTCAGAGCTTGGTCCGCATCGCTGGCAGTAAGTCAGGCTCGTTTCCGGTGAGAGTTGGACTCCGCCAAGGTTGCCCTTTGTCACCGATTCTGTTTATAACTTTTATGGACAGAATTTCTAGGCGCAGCCAAGGTGTTGAGAGGATCCGTTTTGGTGGCCTTAGAATCGCTTCTCTGTTTTTTGCAGATGATGTGGTCCTATTGGCTTCATCAGCTCGTGATCTACAGCTTTCGCTGGAGCGGTTTGCAGCTGAATGTGATGCGGCCGGGATGAGGATCAGTTCCTCCAAATCCGAGGCCATGGTCTTGAGCCGGAAAAGGGTAGCGTGCCCTCTCCGGGTCGGGGAGGAGGTCCTTACCCAAGTGGAGGAGTTTAAGTATCTCGGGATCTTGTTCACGAATGAGGGAAAACTGGAGCGTGAGATCGATAGGCGGATAGGTGCAGCGTCCGCAGTGAAGCGGGCGCTGTACCGGTCTGTCGTGGTGAAGAGAGAGCTGAGTCAAAAGGCAAAGCTCTCAATTTACCGATCGATCTACGTTCCCACCCTCATCTATGGTCATGAGCTTTGGGTTATGACCGAAAGAACAAGATCTCGGATACAAGCGGCTGAAATGAGTTTTCTCCGCAGGGTGGCTGGACTCTCCCTTAGAGATAGGGTGAGAAGCTCAGTCATCCGGGAGGGACTCGGAGTAGAGCCGCTGCTTCTCCACATCGAGAGGAGCCAGTTGAGGTGGCTCGGGCATCTGGTTAGGATGCCTCCTGGACGCCTCCCTGGTGAGGTGTTCCGGGCATGTCCCACCGGGAGGAGACCCAGAGGAAGACCCAGGATACGCTGGAGGGACTATGTTTCTCGGCTGGCCTGGGAACGCCTTGGGATTCCCCCAGAGGAGCTGCTCCAAGTGGCTGGGGAGAGGGAAGTCTGGGCCTCCTTACTTAGGCTGCTACCCCCGCGACCCGACCCCGGATAAGTGGAGGAAAATGGATGGATGGATGGATGGATGGATAAAAAAATTGTTTTTTATATAAACGTTACATACTGCAACTCTGTTTGCTTTTGAATGAATATATCAGCTTTTATAACATTTCAAAGCTACATAACAAAGAAATCAGACATTCAGTGGCCTAACTTCATGTGATTCAACAATAACATTACACAGCTGTTAAACTGGAAGCAGTTTAAAAGTTCAGTTAAAAACTGAAGTGGCAAAACACTCTTCATAAGTCCAAACTCAAGACCAAGGATAAACATAGTTGCACAGCAATAAAGGGAGAGTAGTAGATATACACCTAAAAAGTTCCATAAATGTATATTAGTTACAAGTACATTATTTGTGATTTAAATAGATACATTTTATAACTGATGATTTGGCAGACACATGCGAGTGAAAGGGGGTGGGCATGACAGCGGTAACAAAAACACGTATTTAGCAATGAGTCACGTTATCACTTGGATTTGAATTGGTACGTTTTGCATCCAACAAAAACAAAGATGTTAATAAATAAACTGGACAATATTCTGGCAATTTAGTGATATTTCCATAGTTGTGGTCTTGACTGGTCTTGAAATAAAATCCAGAGTCCTCAATGTCCGAGACAAGACCAAGACCATCAAAAAGTGGTCTTGAGACCAGTCTCAAGAGACCAAGACCGGTCTCGAGTACTACAACACTACAAACGAGAGAACAGGCTGGGCAGATGTAAACAGCAAAGTTGTGCACAAACAAGATGTGTGACTTAACATAAACCACACATTTGTCTCTGTGTCTCGTGTTATTTGGTTAAAATTTTCTTCATTCAGGGAAGTTACTTGCACTGGGTAGCATATCCATAAATTTTACTCAAGTAAGAGTAGTGATACTTAATAATATTATTCAAGTAAAAAATATAATGTACTGTATGACATTAGCAAAACTACTCCCTAAAAGTACATTTATTCCAGAAAGGTTACAGAAATAGTTATATCTAAGTAAATGTAATTGTTTACTACCTGCCTGTTTGAGCAATAGCACTTTGGCAATGGAACTTCATTTTCTGCAAAATATTTGTCATCTTGAGGCCTTTGTGACTTTTTAAATTAATTGGTAAATCACACAAAACTACAATAATAATGGTAAAGATTAATCATTGGGGTGCACCGACAAATCAGCCCCGATTTTCTTAATTTTGGGAAATCGGCCTATACTTGCGTGAGAAACCGTTTCTACCTATTTTTATTTTTAGTATTAACAATTGTCTGAACTTCATTTATATTTCAGAGCACTACCTCATGGCCAGTTAAAAGAAGTTTGTATTATTTCTAGGATATTGTACAAGGCAACGAGGATGTATGTTTTTCAATAAAATAAAAATGGAAAATTGAAGGTGCGTTGTGACCTGACAGTGTCGCTTATAAAACAAAATCGGTATCGGCCAAAATCGGAATTGGCAGATCAGACTTTTTAGAAATCGGTGATCGGACAGAAAACTGCAAACGGATGCACCACTAGTACACAGTAGTATACAGTGAGTAATTTCAAACTTACCTTTTTACAAAAATAGGGGCTGTGGCTGAGTGGTGAGAGCAGTCGTCCTCCAATGCAAGAGTTGGGGGTTCGAATCCACCAGCAGTCACATGGGCAAGACACTGAATACTGAACCCTTCACTGTCCCATCAGTGTATGAATGTGATAAAGCACTGATTAGTCTCTTTGAAATGATTTGTTTAATTAGCTTTGTAGACTCAGCTGTATGAATGGGTAAATGAGGACACATATTGTAAAGTGCTTTGAGTGTCTTGTAAAGGTGCTATATACAGGTAGTCCTTGACTTACGACGTTGATCCGTTCTTACGCGGCGTTGTAAACCGAATACTGCACCATTTACATGTACAGTACTGTATTACCAAGCACTTAGCCTATCCTAACACAGTACCCTACATAATTATCAAAAAACACATACGTTTGTGAGCCTTAATGAAGGGAAAAAAGAGTTAATGGCCTACTGGAATGCTGGTGACGCCGTCCTCCTCGGTCCAGAGCGGCGTACTCCGCCGTATTCCTCCGCCGCTGCACCGCGTACAGTACAATATTCAGGGTGTCCGCGGGGTCTTGAAAGTTATTAAAAGTTGATAAATCAATTTTGGGAAAATTAAGGGTCTTGAAAAGTATTAAAAAGTCTTGAAAGCGATTTGATGAGGTATTATTTTTTTTTTGCTGTTATTCTAGCTTTAAATAATTTGACAGCAAAAAGTATGTATGACTAATATTTGTTTTCCTCACCGCGGAGGATTCGGAAACTGCTTCGCACAAATTTAGAGTGTCAGGTTACAACAGCCTTTACGGCTAGGCCTATCTTGTGCGCATGCGCGGCTGCTTTATCTCCAAGTTGAGTCTGTGTGTTTGAGTAAGTTGCCGCGAGACCGTGAGAACAATGGGTAAATGCAAGTTTTCGGACTCCTCGTTGGAGATGCCTGATTTTCAAGAATGGCTGAGGCCTGTCGCCGAGAATAACCGCGAGGCTTATTGTACATTTAAAAAAATATATATGAGCGTAGCCTCAATGGGCATAAACGCCTTGAAGTCCCATATGACTGGAGCTAGCCACAAAAGTGCAAGCTAGTCGCAAAACGCAGATGTCAGTCAGCAGTTTCTGTGCTCCACCAGCGACAGCTGAGCTGGTGCAAACTGAAGAGTTGCTGGAATGAAAAGCAACTGCACTGAGGCACATGTAATGATTACTGTGTTTATTTCTTATTCGCCATTGTTCAACCAACTTACTTTAAAAACCTAAGCTATATTTTCTTAAACCTAGTCGTGGTTCAGTTTCTTCTTTTGAACTTTTTTCTTTCCACTGTATCTCAGTTCTGTTGTAGGTTTGAGATTCACGGATTTAATTGAAAGCAACAGCAGTTTTGTAAATCAAAGATTTGTTGCTTAATAAAACAAAGTGACGATAAGGTCTTGAATTTATTTTGGAAGGTTTTTAAAAAGTCTTGAAAAGGTATTGAAATCAACCTCATTATTCCTGCATATACCCTGATATTCTTCCGCTGCTGTGCTGCTGCGTTACGACATTTACGACGTAAAACCGCGTAATTCGAAATAAGGCTTTTCATAGTAAATGGGAGATGCGTCTTAACCCCGAAACGCCGTAACTCGAGACTGTCGTAACCCGAGGACTACCTGTAAAGACAGTCCATTTAAAACCACTCGCTTGTATATTTCCTGATGTATCACCTTTAGCATTTGTTTGTAGTTATTACACTGTGATTTGTTGTCCTTGCTGTCTTTTGAATGTAAACGAAAGTTACTACAGTACTGTAACTACGGTTCTATGAATCCCGAATGACCGCCAGAGTGCTTAGTCCCTCGCAATCCTTGCTTTGCGAGAAGATTGAGGGTCTGGGTCCCAGATGTGACGTGCCTATATAGTGTCACGCGGGTCCCCGGCAGGTCACGGGGTGACGTTGTTGTCATTTGTACTCGCCCTGCGCAAGAATGCTCATTCGTGCTTGAAAGCACTGCCCTTGGCGGTCAGGAGGGATGAAATAGAACTGACCATTTCTTGCATAAATATATCTGCAAAATATATAATTATTTTATAATGTATTCCTTTCTTTTGGTTATTGCAGAATTCCATATCTTCAGATGCAGTCTCCCCTGTAAGGTCACATCTCACTTTCATTGCCCGTACTGTTTTTCAACCATTGACAAAAGGGGCCGGTTTGTGAACCATTTGGTGAACCACGCAGGGACTTTAAAAAGGCTGCCCAGCTGTGCAGCACCACAGCCACCAGTCCAGCCAGCAGCAACCAACAAGCCGGCAGCACAGCCACCAGTCCAGCCAGCAGCAGCCAACAAGCAGGCAGCACAGCCACTGGTACATCCAGCAGCAACCAACAAGCCGGCATCACAGCCACCTGTCGGCTCAGAAGACATAAATTCATATGAAATCGGCAGTGTGCACTTGGAAAAAAGGAATCTTCAAGTTAATTTGAAACGGAAACACCAGGACAACATGGAGCTGATTTCACACAATCATCATTTAAGGAGTCAGTGTGTGGATTCCGAAACAGGCGTTTTTGCTGTAGAGGAATCCTTTTGTGGTCCATCAAAACCTATACATGTAATAAAAAACACCTGGTCACAGTTTCACCGATCAGAATGTGAGCTTGACAAGTGCATTATGAATGCACAGTTTGCCAAGCGGAGTGGGATTCTGCCTTTTGAGTGTGAACACATTCAGTCACTACGCTTTTGTCCACGCACCACAGACTCGGAAGGACCTCTGTCTGAATCTACACTTGACGAACTGGTTGAGAACTTTTTGTTCAGTCTGCAGCGAAAGAAAGAGCTTTTAAAGAAACACCAGGAGGCGTTAGTAAACAACACGCCGTTGTCGGTTCTTCTTTGTGTCAGTGGAACAGAAACGACATTGCACGTGTCTGTCCTTGAGCCTAAAATCACATTTTTCAGTAGACTTGGCAGGGTGATGGTTACCTATGACAAACAGAAAAGCACCTGGCATTGTCCCTGCACAAAAGAGAATAGGTCTTGTACCCACAAGGCTATAGCAAAGTGGCATCTGTTTGAAAAAATGCCAGGCATGTTTAAAACGGCAAGAAGTCCAGAGGAGGATGTTATGTGTGGAACAACTGTTTCAAAATGCCAGGAGGAAAGTGCTTCAGTCACTGATCCAGCAGCTGAAAGGATGATCAAGTATTTGATTTCACAGAAGAAAATACCCGCTGATATTCCTCAGACCCTTATCGCCAGCAGCAGAGACGCCAAGGCTCTCAACAGGTTCCCCAAACATCTGATCCCATCAGAGACTGAATGCACAGAATGTGCACAGCAAACCCCTCTTGGTGATCCTCAGCTGGTATCTGCAACAGCAAACATATTGACTGTTTCTGGAGTAGTTAAAGGTAAGTTTACTGACTTATTTTTGCTTCCATAATACTAATATTTTATGCCATTATGCCAGCTTTAGGTCTTAATGATAATACCTTTATATCCTTTTAGGTATATCAACATACAGGAAGACTTGCCCCAACTGTTACATGGTTTACAGATATCAAGACTGGCAAGATGGCATCCACAACTTTGATGATGATTTGCTGCTGTCCTTAAATTTGTGCCTGTTTCTGAGAAATGCATTGCAGGTTAGTTCTAATTTTTAATGATTTGTGTAAAATCTGAAGTTGAGAGGCTCAAAATGGTATCGATGATGTAGGCTGTGTCTCTGAGAGCTCCCGTCAGGCCTATAACTGCACCCTCGCTACCTTTGGGCTGGACTCTGTTTGAGATTGATATCGTTAGTACTGAATGAACAAGCCTAGCACAAAAACATCTAAAGTTTTGCCGTTGACTCCATTGCAACATACTAATGCAAGCACTTGGAGATGCCGTGAGGGTAACGCTGGAGAGGCAGCTGCTTCGTTGGGCACTCTATTTAAAAAGACAAAAAAAAAAACTTAAAATGTGAAGTTCATGTTTAGTAAATTACCATATTCTTTGGCCTATAAGTCATGTTTTTTTGCATAATTTGCATGCCCGGTAATTTACCATACTCTTCGGCCTATATAGTTGCAGTTTTTTTGCATAATTTACGTACCCTGTGACTTATAGACCGAAGCAAAGTCAAAAGTCAAAGTCAACTTTATTTTCAGAACTGCAATATGTACAGGACATACACAGGACCGAAATTGCGTTTCTCTCAGTCCCTCGGTGCATATTTATTTAACATATTTATCTATTTTTTTCCCATATTTATAAACAATTTTTTGGCTGAGATATGACCGTTTTCATTAGGGCTGCACGATTAATCACATTTGCGATTATCTCGCGATATGTTAAAACGCGATTCATTAATTGCACGGGCTGCAATTTGACTGGTCACGTGACTTGGGAGTGAGCCTCTGGCCGCGCGCAGCTCTGAGCGGAGCAAAACAGAGCAGAACAGGGAGGAGGAGACCGTGCGCTCCAATACAGTTGCTTCAGGCTCGACAGAAGTCATAAAAGTTATAAATTCAGGTAAGTTAGCCCATGTAAACGTGTATCTGATCTTAGAGGCTGAAACACCAAGACCGCGGGAGATAAACATGCGACCGGGTCTGTTTTGACGGTGCCCGGTTAGCAGCTAACGTTAGCAAGCTAACGTTCTGCGTGAAAAAGTGCATTAATTATCTGATTTAAAAAAAAAAACCAGTTGTGTCATTAGTGATATGAATTAATACAGAACCATCCATCCATCCATCCATCCATCTTCTTCCGCTTATCCGGGGTCGGGTCGCGGGGGTAGCAGCCTAAGTAGGGAGGCCCAGACTTCCCTCTCCCCAGCCACTTGGAGCAGCTCCTCCGGGGGAATCCCAAGGCGTTCCCAGGCCAGCCGAGAAACATAGTCCCTCCAGCGCGTCCTGGGTCTTCCTCTGGGTCTCCTCCCGGTGGGACATGCCCGGAACACCTCACCAGGGAGGCGTCCAGGAGGCATCCTAACCAGATGCCCGAGCCACCTCAACTGGCTCCTCTCGATGTGGAGAAGCAGCGGCTCTACTCCGAGTCCCTCCCGGATGACTGAGCTTCTCACCCTATCTCTAAGGGAGAGTCCAGACACCCTGCGGAGAAAACTCATTTCAGCCGCTTGTAGGGCTGTGCGATATGACGATATATATCGTGGGGACGATAGAAACGTGTCTATCGTGCTACTTTCCTTCTATTGTCTCTATCGTGATAAATACGAATAAAAAAATAACTGTCGCAAATGAAGCTTCATA
>JBBPBX010004874.1:10173-47564 GCA_038048925.1 Garcialebias charrua
TTTTAAAGAGAAAAGGGAAAGGGAGGGGTCAGTGAAAAGCACCGGAGTTGAGCCTTTGGTCATCCATTGTCTTCAGTAGAAAGAGAGATAAACGAAGAAACGATAAAGCCGATGAATGAAAATGAGGTTGATAATTTTCATTCCTCATGCGATTAATTGATTTGTTGTTTATCGCGACAGGTCTAGATGTGAGTGAGAGAGTGAATGGTTGTTTGTCTTGTTTGTCTCTATGTGTCCCTGTGATGGACTGGAGACCTGTCCAGGGTGGCCCTGGACCAGAGGCCCAGAAGGCCTCTGGTCCTGACAACATACCTGGTCGTGTGCTGAAAGACTGTGCAGGGGAACTCGCAGCGGTCTTCACGGACATCTTTAACATCTCACTAAGCCAGGCCATCGTCCCCACCTGTTTCAAAGCCACCACCATCATCCCTGTCCCAAAGAAGGCAACGCCCGCATGCCTCAATGACTATCGCCCAGTAGCACTCACCCCCATCCTGATGAAGTGCTTTGAACGGCTAGTCATGAAAAGCATCACATCTGTCCTCCCTGCCTCCCTGGATCCCTTCCAATTTGCATACCGACCTAATCGCTCAACCGACGATGCCATCTCCTCTGCCCTCCACACAGCTCTCACACATCTGGACACGAAGGACTCTTATGTTAGAATGCTGTTCATCGACTTCAGCTCGGCATTCAACACCATCATCCCCCAACAGCTCATCCATAAACTGGACAGTCTGGGGCTGAACACCTCAATGTGTAACTGGCTGCTAGACTTCCTGACCGGGAGACCACAGACAGTACGGATCGGGAGTAACACATCTAGCACCATCACATTGAACACAGGGGCCCCACAAGGATGTGTGCTGAGCCCCCTTCTATTCACCCTGCTAACACACGACTGCACACCATCGTACAGCTCCAACCACTTCATCAAGTTTGCGGACGACACAACAGTGGTAGGTCTCATCAGCAACAACGATGAGACGGACTACAGGAACGAGGTGAGCCGCTTGGCCTTGTGGTGCGGACACAACAATCTCACTCTCAACGTGGAGAAGACAAAGGAGATTGTCGTGGACTTCAGGAAGAGGGATGCACAACATGCCCCTCTGACCATCAACAGCACCGCAGTGGAGAGAGTGGACAGCACCAAGTTCCTGGGAGTGCACGTCTCAAAGGACCTGTCCTGGAGCAGGAACACTGCAGCACTGGCGAAGAAGGCTCACCAGCGCCTCTACTTTCTCCGCAAGCTGAAAAGGGCTGGAGCTTCAACCTCCATCATGTGCACCTTCTACAGAGGTGCCATAGAAAGTGTCCTGACCAGCTGCATCACTGTGTGGTTTGGTGCATGCACTGCATCCTGCCGCAAGAGCCTCCAGCGCATCGTGAAAGCAGCTGAGAAGATCGTCGGCACCTCCTTGCCCTCACTGCAGGACTTACACAGCAAACGCCTCACTCGGAAAGCCCACCGCATGGCAGGTGATCCCACACACCCACTACACAGCCGCTTTAGACTGCTGCCATCAGGGAGGAGACTGAGGAGTCTCCAGGCTCGTACCAGCAGACTGAGAGACAGCTCTGTTCATCAGGCAGTCAGAATGCTAAACACTCTGCCTGCTCTGCCTCCCCTCCCATTTGAACTGCCTTAACACAAAAAACTTTCTCACACATTACCACTCAACACAAAGTTTTTAACACTGGACTCTGTGTCATCAAACGGGTTATTCACTAAACTCTCGGTCATGTGTTCATTCAGTTTGCACTACTTCTCATATTTGCACTAATGTTTGTATTACATTACTGCCTATAGTCATACTACTGTTTACATTCACTGTTTACATTTATTAATACTGTTTACATTTATTACTACTGCTTTACATTTATTACTACTGTTTACATTTACACTACTTTTATCTACACTACTGCAGATACATATACAGCATTCTCTGACTAGCCTTATCTAAGGATGCCAAATGTGCCTTATGTGCCTTACTGCATATGCCACTTTGCCTCTATACCAACATCAACTACCTCATACATATACTGTGTACATTAACTTATATGCTGCTGTGCCACTCTTTGCAAATGTCAACGCTAGAAACTTCAGTTTATTTTATAGATTTACGTTTTTATACTTTTCATACTACTATGCACTTTGAGATTTTCATTAATGAAAAGTGCGTTATAAATTGAATTCATTATTATTATTATTATTATGCAAAAACTCAGGACAGTATTACACTTTTATTATTTCATTTTATGCTTATGTTCATTGGGTGTTTGGTGTTTTAGGGGTGTTTGGTGTTTCAGTGTTGGTGTAAATTTTCATACTTTTATACTATTATGAAAAAACTCAGGACAGTGTTACACTTTTTTACTATTTTATGCTTATGTGTATTAAATGTTTTAGTGTTTAGTGTTTAGATGGTTACTGTTGCACCGAGGGACTGAGAGAAACGCAATTTCGGTCCTGTGTATGTCCTGTACATATTGCAGTTCTGACAATAAAGTTGACTTTGACTTTGACTTTGAGGGTGTCCCCCATCTGTCATACAGTGACAGCTGGACATGCACATCAGTGACCCCTGTGACCTGAAAAGGAAGAAGTGGGTAAAGATGGATGGATGGATGGATGGATTAAGCTGGTTGTTAGGAGCCAAGATGGTCTAGTGGCAGGGCTTTCGACTACGGATCCGAAGGTCGCGGGTTCGCGCCCCGGCCACTACCCAGCTTGGGGTGTCTATGAGTGCACACCTATTTCTCCAGCTCCCCGAGCGCTTTCGGGCTGCTCACTGCACCACCTGGTAGGTGGTTGGGTTAAATGCAGAGACGAATTTCGTCTGTGTATGGGAACATACGCAGATGACAGGAATAGACATTATTATTATTATTATTGTTGTGATCATGTTTAAAAAAAGACTTGAGAGTCTAAAATGTATGATGGCCTATTGGATCCATTTTACATAAAAAGTAATAAAAACAGCTGCTGAGTGGGGCAAAACTCAGAGAAAAATCAAAATAATACCATATAGTTATGTGAAACACGTATATTTCTTTAATGAATGTCCTAAATTTTCAGGAAAAACATATTTACTTATAAGAATAAAACACATAAATCCCCAAGAATAAAACTTTTAAATTCTTTGATATTGAAAAGTCAAAACTTTTAAAGAAAAAAAAAACTAAATCTAAACTGAAAAACTTCCATACATATGGTGTTCATTTTAGGAGATTAATATTTAGAAGATAAAAAATTTATACATTTATGAGCAAAAGAGGCAAATAAAATTCACAGACATATAGATTTACAAAAAATGTTATCTGAATATTATCTAAGCTATAAAACTGAGAAATGTGTGAAAAACCTTTAAAACTCTCCTAAAATTCTGTCATAAACATGGTTACGTATTTTATATATTTCCACTTAAATGTGCTTCACAACTACACTACACACCATTTCAATAGAAGCAGTTGTTTACAGATGTTTTATGAAAGTGCAGGTTTATAACCAAGTCACACAATTTATCGTGTCATTAGTGAAATTTTGTTTCTCTCTCAACTCTTCATGTAACGTCCACAGTTGACGTGTCCGTGAGTCCCTGTGACTCAACGAGGCTAGCCTGTATAAATAAAGGTTGAATGAATGAATGAATGAATGTTCATTCATTCAACCTTTATTTAGTCAGGTAAATCTCATTGAGCCTCGTTGACTCATTTACAAAAGCGACCTGCTACAAACTAAAGAATGATGAACAGCAATGATACAATTACCTTAAACAATAAACAATAGAAAAACTAGCAAAACTAGCAAAACATTATAAGGTAGATATATAAAATCAAGAACAAGAACATATCTGCATTGGTTTTTGCCAGGATTCCAACATATTCTTAAAACCATTTAGAGAGGGCAAGGCCGAGAGCTTCAGATCTTCAGATATATATGTGTATAAAAATACAAATTTGGTTCCAACTTAATAAGTTATCATTACATTAGGAAAAAATCTAACTATGATATTTAGCAATAAAAAGAAAACGATCAAAGTCCCATTTAAAGTCAATATTGAAATTCAAATGAAATAAAAATGTCCGTTGTTATCATTGATGAGTAGCTGACATGGAAATCTCATTTAAATTATTTGAGAATAAAAATAACAAAATCGATTGCATTACTGTATAAAGTAAAATAGTTTTTGAATGACAACGCTTTGTATATATAATGTAATGATTGTTCCACATTTTATCTACTGTAGTGAAGTTTGGGGAAAAGCATGCAAAACAATTATAATCCCTATTTTTATTTTACAAAAAAGAGCTATAAGAATTATTAGTACGAAGTGCTATGATCACCCAACAAAAATATTATTTCATCAGTTGAAATTATAAAATTTTATGATTAGGTTGAATATAGTATCTTACAAGTCAGGTATAAAGCTCATAAAAAATATTACCCCCTAATATTCAATTAATATTTGTTTAAAAAAGAGTCATTATAACCTGAAGGGAATGTAAATGTTTGTAAAACTTCAATTTGGAACTAGTCTGAAGGAACTGCGTTGTCATTCAGGGAATAGGATTGTGGAATTACCTTGATATCACCATAAACAGTTCTAAAACTATTTGTATGTTTAAAAAGATGATTAAGTTAAAGTTGTTAAAGTTTCTGGGTGTTATCATTGATGACAAACTGACATGGAAACATCATGTAAATTCCATTAAAACAAAAATAGCTAGATCAATTGCAGTACTGTATAAAGTCAGGGATTTTTTAATTGATAAAGCTCTGTATATGTTGTATAACACAATCATTGCTCCACATTTAATCTATTGTATTGAGGTTTGGGGAAAAGCGTGCAAAACAATTACAAAGCCTGTTTTTATTTTACAAAAGAGAGCTGTAAGAGTAATCACCAGAAAACATTTCAGTCACCCATCAAACACCTTGTTTCTTCAGCTAAACTTATTGAAATTCCAGGAATTGGTAGAATATAGTATTTTATCAGTTATGTATAGGGCTCATAATAACACATTACCTTTAAATATCCAAAGAAATTTTATAAAAAGACAAAGTTATTACAATCTCAAAGGGACAGAGATATTCATCAAACCACAATTCAGAACCAGCTTAAAGGGACGGTCTACCTCAATTCAGGGAGTTCGATTGTGGAATGTTCTGGAGAGTGATGTTAAAAATGCAAAATCAATGTATACATTTAAGAAAAAGGTCAAAAAGGACTTGCTCAAAAACTATATATGATGTAACTTAGTGTGTTTGTGTATTACACTTATGTTGTACTTATGATGTAGCTTAGTGCGTTTGTGTATTACAGTTAGAAAAATTAAGTAGAGTTATTCATTTTGTGACGTAGTTTGTGTATTACAGTTAGAAAAAATTAAGTAGAATTATTCATTTTGTGATGTAGTTTGTGTATTACAGTTAGAAAAATTAAGTAGAATTTTCATTTTGTGATGTAGTTTGTGTATTACAGTTAGGAAAATTAAGTAGAATTATTCATTTTGTGATGTGCTTTGGACTACTCTGACTGAGGAAGCCCTCTGGAGTGAGGGTGAAACGTTTCTGCTAAAAAGAAACTGTCCAGATGAACTGATTGAGAATGAGCGGATTTGATACCTGGACTATTGAGAATTAACTTTCTTATTTTGTGATCTAGTTTGTGTATTACAGTTAGGAAAATTAAGTAGAATTATTATTTTTGTGACATAGTTTGTGTATTACAGTTAGAAAAATTAAGTAGAATTATTCATTTTGTGATGTAGTTTGAAGGTTATCATTGGTTGAACAAACTGTGAAATAAGGGGCAGATATAATAAGATTTCATCTTCTTTCTGCTCCCTTCATTTTATCCTACTTGTATTCTTGTATCTGATGAAACTGTCTTGTATTGTTCTTTTAAAATGAATGAATAAACATCAAATCAAATCAAATCAAATCAAAATTGTTGGTAAGATATGGTGCCAAGTGAAGGATACCTGATGTTTTTTGTTTTCAATTTGGAGATTGTTCAAGTCTGAGTTGTTTGTGTAAAGTCATTTTATATTTTTCAAATTCGGGGCGGATATAATATTTTTTTTTCTTCTTTCTGCACCCTTTTCATTCAATGTTTTTTTCCTCTTTGATTAATTTGTTTTGTTTATTTTGTTTCTTTTAAATGACTGAATAAATGAAAAAAAGAAAAGAAATATATATGAATGCTTCAGTTCAGTACCTTACCTTGAGATGACTTCTAGCGTGACTTGACTATATAAATAAATTGAATTCAATTGAAAATACATTTTTTGATTACTCATGTTTTTTCTTCTGTATAATTAGAACATGCTACTGGATGCCTCGAATGTCCTCCCTGGGATTAATAAAGTATCTTTCTATGTATCCTGATGCATGTGCAATAATCAACATCATCAGGCGGTCTACACTCATCTCCAGGTCACCAGTCACTCGTTCAGGGATGAAGATGTTCACATCCTTGATGGTTTGAGAGAGGGGTAAAGGAGGCCATTTTTGTGAAAAGAAACCGTCCATCATTAAACAGAGGTGGAGGCCTTCAGGTTCAACTGTCCCCCTTTTATAATAATGTTATTGCTAGTATCACTCAGCCCTCTGTGAATAGCAAACAACCATCAGGGTGCTAACGATCCATCGTTAGGCTGATGGTCCTCCTTGATCATGTGAGCAGCTAGTTTCAGCTGTCATCAGCCAACTGGTTGATCCATTGTGAGAGGGTGCTATTTATAAGACTGAGCTGAATACAGCATCTCAGACTGACAGTCTTTTGGAGGAAAGACGAAACGTTTCTACAATGTTTTTGTTTTGTTTTTTGAATGTCCAGAGGACTACAACTTTTTATTTATTTAAATTTCTGTGTATCTAACAGCACACTGTATGTCATGTCTTCATCTGACCGCTAGAGGGCAGCAGAGCGCCTCCACACAAACACGACCCGGAAAAGGAAAAAAAAAACGAAAAGAAGAAAGCGGCTCAAGCCTCAAGCAGCCGATGGTCACATCTCAGAGGTAAGAGAAATATAAGACGAAACTGACTCTTTTAGTCCACCCAGCTCAGTTAAAATCAAGTAAATGTCTGCACCTTGACATGAAACTTAAAAAGCTTCTCGTCCTTTGAACGTATCAGCGGTTGCTTTAATGAGTGAAATAGTTTTGAGCTCTAATTATCTGTTGCATCATAACATTTATTAAAATATTCCCGTGTTGAGTTTCGTTTTCAAAGATGTGACGGGCAACTGTTGTAAAATAAAGAGCGTAGTTCGTCATAGATGCAGTTTAATCAGAATTAGTTTCAACATGTCGGTTTTGGCCATAATTCCTACAGAACAAGATGTTTCCAAGAGTAAATGATCTTGAAAAATGCTCTTTTTTCAGATGTTAGGTTCTGAAATGAAGGCCGATTTTTCCGTTAACCATTAAGCATCAATAAGAAACCATACTTTAATGAATAGTTTAAGCCCACAAGTCAGGAGGGTGTTAACCATAAAATCCTACACATTTTGAGTAAAGTTTGGCTCAAAGAATGTAGCTGGCTGATTGGTGTTTGATCTTCATGAGTTCTAGTTCACACAGATTTTGATCTTCAGCCTGTGGAGTTTGGTTCTGATCAGATGATCTGAAGCTGGCTTTGTCAGATTGAAATTTGGGCCAGAGACACATTTAAATTAATAATAAAGAAAAAAAAAAGATGCATTTACTGTGGTGAATACATATCACCTGCTCCTTCCATGGCAGAGTTTAAAGTGTCACTGACATGATTTTTTTTACTATTCATAACATTGCTCAAAATATATATATTTTATCATTTA
This sequence comes from Garcialebias charrua, assembly GCA_038048925.1. Classification (NCBI taxonomy): domain Eukaryota; kingdom Metazoa; phylum Chordata; class Actinopteri; order Cyprinodontiformes; family Rivulidae; genus Garcialebias; species Garcialebias charrua. Next base: position 18,006 of record JBBPBX010004874.1, read on the forward strand.
AATATGTTTGTTTTTGCAAACAAAATAATAAATCACTTTAATTTTGCTTTAAAAGTGATTTTAAACTTCAAGCCGTGTTTATTCATGGGAAATCCGATTACACACGAACGCACCATCTGTGACGTAGGAGGATGAACGTCTTTAGAACGCCCCTATTATATTCATGGCGAACAAGAAATAAAACGACGACATTATCAATCTAAGATTTGAGCGATTTGTCTTCAGTTTTGGAAGCAGGATGTTAGATGAGCAGAAACAGCAGGTTCTAATTTAGGTCTGCACCTGTATTTATTTGACTCTTACCTGTTCAGGAAGCGAGGGAGCTCCGAGGGGGGTGCAGCTTTATTTATTCCATACTTGACAAAGTATTTCATCTTTTGGGAAAGTGAAAAGGCTCACTTGTTCACTGATGATATTAGAACACCCAAATGCGACACAACGTACCGGCATTTTTCAAGTTATACAAAAAAAATAGGCGAACTGGCAGAGAATGAATATGCCTTATCATGGTAGACGCAGACTGGAGGTTCATCCTCCTACGTCACAGATGGTGCATTCGCGTGTAATCGGATTTCCCATGAATAAACACGGCTTGAAGTTTAAAATCACTTTTAAAGCAAAATTAAAGTGATTTATCATTTTGTTTGCAAAAATGAACATATGATAATATATATTTTGAGCAATGTTATGAAAAAAATCATGTTAGTGACACTTTAAGCTGACATATATTACAAGGCAGCTGTGGCTGTTGAGTGGTTAGCAGTTATCCTCTAGTGGGAGAGTTGGGGGTTTGATTCCACCAGCAGTCACTTGTGGAAGTGTCCCTGGGCAAGACACTGAACCCCACATCGCCTCTGATGTGTGTCCCATCAACGTATGGATGTGATCTAAAGCTGTGATTAGTCTCTACAGATTCACGTTATCTTTGTAGAGATGTAGTAGCGTGTTGTATGAATGTGTGTACCGTAGTAGATAGGACTGTCACAATAACAAATTTAGTTGGGCGATTGTCTCAAATTATTGCGCTTCATGATGAAATTTGACAATAATTAAAAATTATTGTCAAATTATTGTCAAATTTAAGAAGAAATGTTTTAGTACCTTTTTCAACCACCAGGTGGTAGTATAAGACAGTTTAATAATAACAATAATAATAATAATAATGAATTTATAACGCACTTTTCATTAATGAAAATCTCAAAGTGCTACAAAGTGCAACAGAATTAAAGGTCAAATAAAACAAGTGATAAAACAAGTAAAACCAATAACAGTATCAACTATGATCAAAGATAGAATCATGAGGAGGCAGAGTAGGCTTGCTTAAAAAGAAAGGTCTTCAAGCTGCTCTTAAAGTCAACCAGTGACTGTGGAGCTCTCAGGCAGTCAGGAAGAGAGTTCCATAGGCGGGGGGCAGCCACACTGAAAGCCCGGTCTCCCATGGTCCTTAATTTGGTTCTCGGAATGTGAAGGAGATTACTGTTCTGTGACCGTAGAGACCGGGTGGATGAATATGGAACAAGAATGTCCTTTAGATAATCTGGTGAAGTTCCGTGTAAGCATTGGTGTGTAATGAGAGCAGTTTTGTACTGAATTCTGTAGGTGACAGGAAGCCAATGGAGGTTATGGAGAATGGGCGTAATATGTTCAAATTTACGAGCTCTCAATAAAATCCTTGCTGCACTGTTTTGAATATATTGAAGCTTTTGAAGATTTTTACCAGGGATTCCAATAAACAGGGAGTTGCAGTAGTCGAGCCTGGAGTTTAAACCAAAGGATGGATAGTGAGGGAGCGAGCAGCGTGTCTCTTTAAACAAAATGGGAGGGAGGCCCCTTGACGAGACATGGGCTGTCTCTCTTTGGTTCTCAAAATGGCGGACGCTCGGTGTGGTTTGAGCTTTTTAGCGTAGCGTTTTTCACACAAAGCTTTTAATAAAAAAAATCAGTAAACAAGTTCTCAGCTGCAGAGAAAAACAACTTTTTAGATGAAGGCACAGATTTCAATCGTGAATTTTGGAGCTTCGACAAGACGGAGGTTTATTCCTCGAGGTCGGCCTGTTAGCTTAGCTCGTAGCTTAGCTTCTCAGCTTCTTTTAACAATCCAAAAACACGACTTTGACAGTTGAAACAGATTTTAAAGAAAAGAGAAAGCGAGGGGTCAGTGAAGAACACCAGAGTTGAACCTTTTGTCATCCAGTGTCTTCAGTAGAAAGAGAGACGCATTAAGAAACGATAAAGCTGATAAATGAAAATGAGGTTGATAATTTTCATTTATCATGCGATGAATTGATTTATCGTTTATGGCAACAGACCAACTAGTAGAGTGCTGTAAGAATGTGTGTGTGGAGGTTAATGAGGCACAGACTATCGCCCAGTAGCACTCACCCCCATCCTGATGAAGTGCTTTGAACGGCTAGTCATGAAAAGCATCACATCTGTCCTCCCTGCCTCCCTGGATCCCTTCCAATTTGCATACCGACCTAATCGCTCAACCGACGATGCCATCTCCTCTGCCCTCCACACAGCTCTCACACATCTGGACACGAAGGACTCTTATGTTAGAATGCTGTTCATCGACTTCAGCTCGGCATTCAACACCATCATCCCCCAACAGCTCATCCATAAACTGGACAGTCTGGGGCTGAACACCTCAATGTGTAACTGGCTGCTAGACTTCCTGACCGGGAGACCACAGACAGTACGGATCGGGAGTAACACATCTAGCACCATCACATTGAACACAGGGGCCCCACAAGGATGTGTGCTGAGCCCCCTTCTATTCACCCTGCTAACACACGACTGCACACCATCGTACAGCTCCAACCACTTCATCAAGTTTGCGGACGACACAACAGTGGTAGGTCTCATCAGCAACAACGATGAGACGGACTACAGGAACGAGGTGAGCCGCCTGGCCTTGTGGTGCGGACACAACAATCTCACTCTCAACGTGGAGAAGACAAAGGAGATTGTTGTGGACTTCAGGAAGAGGGATGCCCAACATGCCCCTCTGACCATCAACAGCACCGCAGTGGAGAGAGTAGACAGCACCAAGTTCCTGGGAGTGCACGTCTCAAAGGACCTGTCCTGGAGCAGGAACACTGCATCACTGGCAGAAGGCTCACCAGCGTCTCTACTTTCTCCGCAAGCTGAAAAGGGCTGGAGCTTCAACCCCCATCATGTGCACCTTCTACAGAGGTGCCATAGAAAGTGTCCTGACAAGCTGCATCACTGTGTGGTTTGGTGCATGTACTGCATCCTGCCGCAAGAGCCTCCAGCGCATCGTGAGAGCAGCTGAGAAGATCGTCGGCACCTCCTTCCCCTCACTGCAGGACTTACACAGCAACCGCCTCACTCGGAAAGCCCTCTGCATGGCAGGTGATCCCACACACCCACTACACAGCTGCTTCAGACTGCTGCCATCAGGGAGGAGACTGAGAAGTCTCCAGGCTCGAACCAGCAGACTGAGTGACAGCTCTGTTCATCAGGCAGTCAGGATGCTAAACACTCTGCCTGCTCTGCCCCCCCTCCCATTTGAACTGCCTTAACACTAAAAACTTTCTCACACATTACCACACAACACAAAGATTTTAACACTGGACTCTGTGTCATCAAACGGGTTATTCACTAAACTCTCGGTCATGTGCTCATTCAGTTTGCACTACTTCTCATTTTGCACTAATGTTTACATTTACACTACTTTTATATCTACACCACTGCTGATACATATACAGTATTCTCTGACCAGCCTTATTTAAGGATGCCCAATGTGCCTTACTGCATATGCCACTTTTGCCTCTATACCAACATCAACTACTACCTCATACATATACTGTGTACATTAACTCATATGCTGCTTTGCCACTTTGCAAATGTCAATGCTAGAACCTTTAGTTTATTTTATAGTTATACTTTTTATACTTTTTCTATACTAGTATGCAAAAACTCAGGACAGTATTATGTTCATTAAATGTTTAGTGTTTTAGTTTTAGTTTTAGAGTTGGTGTAAATTTTCATACTCTTGTACCACTATGCAAAAACTCAGGACAGTGTTACAGCTTTACTATTTTATGCTTATGTCTATTATTATATGTTTCAGTGTTTCAATGTTTAAATAGTTACTGTTGCACCGAGGGACTGAGAGAAACAATTTCAATTCTGTGTATGTCCTGTACATATTGCAGTTCTGACAATAAAGTTGACTTTGACTGTGTTGTAGAGCTTTGAGTATCTTCATTAGATAGGAGCTGTATAGGTACAGTCCATCATTAAATTTTACAAGATGTTTCACTCAGGATGTGTTGAGAGAAAATCTAAGCAACAACTTCAAATTTTAACTGAATAGACTATATGCCACGGGTAGGTGTGACGTACCTCCGGTAAAATATCGGACACATCCCGCACTTCCGGTTCCGATCCACTGCTGTTGTTGTTAGCGTTAGCTCCTAGTAGCAGACCATGACAACGACCCGAAACAGGAAGCGGCTGCGCGCTACTGACACTACAAGTGAGTTCCGTTGTGTCCGCCCACCGGTGGGAACAGCTGTTCCGAGGGGGGGTTACGGCGAAGATTTATCGCAGCTATCCGTAGGGGGAACGTCGCCATAATTTTATATGGTTTTATATGTGTATAGAGTTATTATTGGTGTGTATGCAGATGTTTTATTAATTGTATTTAGACATTTATGTTCGTGTCTTTCCCGCTAACCGGAAGTGCGCCGTCCAGCTCATGAATGCGGAAGTGCCAGAACGGAAGTCCGTGGCATATAGTCTATTCATGTCAAAATGTCTGTTAGACATTTTTGTGCTGGTTAGTGTGGATTAGCTGTGGCGACCATGTTGAACTGGATTTACTCTGAACATTAATCAATTAAAGATATATTGTACATTTAGGGTTTACTTCCTGCAAGTTTCTTTAAAATTTGTTCAGTACTGCTTGAGATATTTTGCTAACAGACTACACAGGTCATTGGCATGTTTTGTCTTTAGCCCCTCAGTGGTGCCAAACTACAGGACTGTTGAAGTCAACCCCACTGATGCAGTGTTCTTCTGTTGAAGGTATTTTGTTGCTAACGCTTGTTGTTCTCTGACATGTTCCAGAAGGCTCTATGCTCCGGCTCCGGACGGGTGAGGAGGAAGCAAGAAGCTGTGAGATCTCCCAGCTCCGGCACGTTGTTTTACAAAACGATGAGCGACTCGTCGACGAGATGCTCTGCCAGGAGATCTACAAGAAAGTCCTCAACTGCCGAGGAGGGTGGGGCATCGCCGGCACCCCGCTGCATGCTGCCGTGTCCCGAGGCCACCTGGGCGTCCTGCAGGTCCTGCTAGCTCACGGAGCTCTGGTGGAGCGCGTGGACGTTAAGGCCCAGACGCCTCTGTTCACGGCGGTCAGAGGGAAATATCTGGAATGTGTCTTAGCTCTCCTCAGAGCCGGCGCCAACCCCAACGGCAGCCCGTCCAACAACGGCTCTCCGGTCCTCACTGCAGCGCGGGAAGGCGACGTGGAGATCCTGAAGCAGCTGCTCGTGCACGGCGCCGAGGTGAACTCTCGCTCTAAGGTGTTACTGTGGACCTCCAGCGCCAGGGTGAGCAGCGGGCCCCTGTACCTGGCTGCTGTTTACGGACACATGGACTGCTTCAGACTGCTGCTCCTCTTCGGGGCCGACCCGGATTATAACTGCGGCGACGCGAAGCTGCTGAGCTCCGTGAAACAGCCCAAGACTGTGCTGGAGATGTGCCTGAGGCACGGCTGCAGTGTGGAGTACATCCAGCTGCTCATCGACTTCGGAGCCAACGTCTACCTCCCCACGCTGATCATAGAGAAGTCCACCAAGCAGAACGAAGCCGTGGAGCTGCTTCTGAGCGAGAGAGGTACTGAAAACAGCCACAACCCCAATGTCAAAAAAGTGTTGCATAGCGTTAGCAATTAGCATTAGCAAATCACATAAACCCACATTTTATTAACAACGGATCATAGCAAACATGTCAAATATATAAACTAATAAACTACCATATTTTTCGCCCTATAAGTCACAGTTTTTTTGCATAATTTCCATGCCCTGCGACTTGTATGTCAAAGTGATGTACCGGTATTTATATTTTTTCCCATATTTATAAACCAACTTTTGGCTGAGATATGACCGTTTTCATTAATTCTGACTGAAAATATTGAACACTACCATTTTCAGCCACTAGATGGCAGACAAGCAGTTTGGCATGCCGTTGCATCATGCAATAGGTAAAAGTGGCTATTAATGACACAATCGCCTTGCCATAGCCTGCCTCTGTCGTCTGCCTGGAGCGACCGTCAAATCAGCTTCATTTTGCTGCGATGCCCAGGCGAAATGCAGCTGATTTGACCGTCAAAGTTCATTTATTAAGTTAATATTAGACTGAGACACACCCTTACTACCGTATTCGTCGGTGTATAATACGCAGTTTTTTGCTCATTTGAATGTCCTGCGTATTATACACCGAAGCGTATTATCTAGGATTTTTTCCCATATTTTTAGACCCATTTTTCGCTCTGATATCGCTGTTTTTCATTTTGGGCAAAAAATGGTGCAGTACCACTTTTGTCCGCTAGGACATTTCCAGACCGTTTCTAGCTCATGTGTCCGAAAAAAGCCTCCTCTGGTCGGACTGACTCTGTCGCTGCCCGCCCCCTGCTCTGGATGTAGCTGCATTTAGCTGTGAGGTTCGCTGTTTTTGTTAGCAAGATAACTCATAAACCACACCGCAGATTTTTAAATCCAGCTGATTTGAACATTTCGTTAGTTTGGTTAAAGCTGGGGTATGTAAGATTGTAATGTAGTCTGTAACTTTTCAAACAATATATTTTTAACATATTTCTTCACTCTGTCACTATCTACTGACAAACTGATGTTAGACAAAGTAATCTCTGAAAAAAACTATAGTCCCCTTGCTTCTCTATCAGCATTTATAAAAACACTAAAAACACAGAGTGACCAGGACAATGACAGCCAATAAAAACAGAGTTTGTAACCAGCCAATTAAAAACAGAGCTTGAATTTGAATCAGCCAATAAAAACAGAGCTTGAATTTGAATCTCAGCAGAGCCTCCCCCTCAGAGCCATATATGGCTCTGAGGGGAGGGAGCAGAATGATTTCACCTGCTGGAAATTTTTCTAAGTCCCAGGGTACTGCAGAAACTACAGAGTATAGCTTTAAGCTCAGGAGCCCGTTTGCTATAAAGTAAAAAAATAAATAAATGTCACATTTTTGTCATCTGTGTATGTTCCCATACTTGACAGACGAAATTGGCCTCTGCATTTAACCCAACCACCACCAGGTGGTGCAGTGAGCAGCCGTAGTCAGCGCCCGGGGAGCTGGAGAATTAGGTGTGCACTCATAGACACCCCAAGGTGTGTAGTGGCCGGGGCGCGAACCCGCGTCCTTCGGGTCCCAAGTCCCAAGCCCTGCCACTACACCGCTAAGAAATATATTTTTTCTCGCAAAGAAATAATAGTTTTTTACTGTGTTTTGTTGTAAATTCCTTCGGTGCTCGCCCGCTTCTGTGGCCGCCATTTTAAGCAGGGCAAATGAGGCGCTGACGCGTAATAGATGCGTATTAAACACCGAAGCGTATTATATACGTTTTTTTCTGGTTTATTTCCAATAATTGGACAAAGTGTATTTTACACAGACGAATACGGTATAATGTTGAGCAAACTAGGGCTGGGCCATATCATATCGTTACCGGTAATACCGGTATAAAAAGCTTGCCCGGGCAAAAACCTTATATCATGATATGCTAATTTCATGACGTAATACGTCAGGGCGCCCCGCCCCTTAACACCCGACAACTGCGCACCTCCCCTCCACCAGTCTACTGGTGTAAAACGCTAATTAGTTACTGCTAAAATGTTAAAAACAACGCGCGCGCGTCTCAACTTCTCTCCCCCTGCTCTGCAGCCTGCAGACAGCTGTCCCCTCCTCCCCCGCCCTGCTCCGCTCTGCGCAGCTCGGTGCTGCATGTCTCGCTGCGTGTCCCCGCTGTAACTGTGTCAAACTCGCGCGGCTCCACAGTCCGTCCACATCAGACACAGATCAGTTAAAAAAATGAATCAAGAGGAATGATGCCAAATGAACAGATGAAGCTGAAACATGAAGGTCAGCTGATCAACTTGTAGAAGTTACAGCTCATTTAAAGGAGCTGTATGTAACATTTTTTATAAACATATTTCTTCACTCTGCCACATCTCCTGACAGACTGATGTTAGCCAGGTAATCTCTGAAAAAAATATATACTTTAAAAATGATCTGTTATTTAGATTGAAAAAGTCTGCACAAAATATAGATTAAAAAAACCACCACAAAAACTAAAGTGCAGGTGTAGTTTTACTTGGAGACTAAATACTTTACTAAATAAAGTAATTTCAGTAAAATTACCCCTTGTTGTTTTTTAAAATTTTATATAATACTGCAAAGCAACATGTTAAGTTAATTTTGTCAAATAAATACATTTGATTTTTTTTTTTGGGTTATATCACGAAATTTATCGTTATCGTGATAATACTCTGAAATATCACGATATAATTTTTGAGCCATATCGCCCACCCCTAGAGCAAACACATTTTTTTTTAAGTGTTCATTCTTGTTAAAGTCCTCCCGTGCACACTCCCGCAGCCGTCATTTGGCAGCCAGTCTATTTTTGGCTCAACACCGGCCCACATTTCCAGGTTGTCAGTGATGATGCATAATAGATGTGACATATTTATGGATTTTTCCACTTTATTGGACATATTTGGACTGATGCGACTTACTGGGTGGTGCGACGTTTATGGCGGAAAATACGGTATTATTTTATGGAACATTCAGGGTAAGTTTGATGGCAGCAACATGTCTAAAACTGTTTATTCAGGTTAATTTTACAGCAATCTAAACGTTCAGCAACCGAGGAGACAAGCTGCTGGAGTTTTTGGAGGGACCGTTGTCCCATTCTGGTCTGATGTAGGATTCTACCAGTTCTGTACTCCTGGGTCTTATTGGACAGTTTTATGTTTCATGACACATCAGATGTTTTGTATTTGTGAGAGGTCTGGACTGCGGTCATCAACACCTGGACTGGATCTTGCTGATATTTGCAAGGTATTCACTGAACATCTGGATGAGAACATTTGATGTTCTAAAAACCTCTCTTATGCATTCTGCACTGATGATGCTTTTGTGTAAACTGCCTGTGCCATAGGCACTAATGCACCCCCATACCATCAGAGAGGCAGGTTTCTGAGGTTTGCATTAATAACAGACTGTATGGTCACTTCCTTAGTGCAAAGGATGTGAAGTCTGTGGTTTCTAAAATTAATTTTAATTTAGATTCATCTGACCACAGAACAGATTTAACCTTTGTTGTTGTTACTACCTGGATGTTTGAGCTTACAACTCTCTTATTTTGACCACAGAACACTTTTCTCTTCACCTCAGGTTCCCATATTTTCTGCCGTACATGTCGCACTGCCCTATAAATCACATCAGTTCAAATATGTCTAACAAAGTGGAAAAATCCATAAATATGTTGCTTCGCCGTACACGTTGCATCTATTATGCGTCACTGCTGACGCGTCGCGTTTGTTTCCTGTCACCGCCAACAATCTGGAAATGTGTGCACGGGAGGGCTTTAACAAGAATTTAACAAGATTAACATTTAAAAACAATTATTTGTTTGCTCGAACTTATAGTAAAGGTGTGTCTCAGTCTAAGATTTGCTTAATAAATGCACTTTTATGGTCAAATCAGCTGTATTTTAAAAAATTGTTTCGCTGCCCAGGTGCTGCAAAGCGGACACGCACAGCTGGGGTGGCCGCTGCATTTCTTTGAAATTTAATAAGATAACCACCTAAAAAAGTATTTATTTGCTCGAAATTATAGTAAAGGTGCGTCTCAGTCTAACATTTGCTTAATAACTTCACTTTAATGGTCAAATCAGCTGTATTTCAAAAATAGTTTTGCGGCCTCAGTGCTCCGTGAACGTGTAGAGGACGAGAAAAAGGAGGAGGAACGCGGCTCGTTTTTCAGAAAATTAACAAGAAAAGAACCGAAACAATTATTTGTTTGCTCGAAATTATAGCAAATGTTTGTCTCAGTCTAACATTTGATTAATAAATGCACTTTAAATGGTCAAATTAGAGTCAGAGTCAGAGTCAGAGAGTCTTTATTGTCATTTGCACCGCATGTGGTACATGAGATGAAAACGAGATTATGTACACGAGGTCCCAGTTACATCCAACAACAAATGAAAGAGAAAAACAGTAATAACATCTAGAACTAACTAAGAAAAGCATCAACTAGTAATACACAGCTAACTAAGAAAAACATCAACTAGTAATACACAGCAGCACGAACATGAGTTTGTATGAGCAGATGGTCACAGATGAACACAGATGAACACAGATGAATACAGCAACAAGAAAACAGATCAGCATCAGTATGATGTGATATTTTGCAGTGTTTATTTTTTTATTTTATTTTTATTTATTAATTATTATTATTAATTTATTTATTAATTAGCAGCATTTTGCCAGGGCGGTGCAGCTGTTTTGACGGTTCCAAGCAGCGAGCAGACTGCAGGTGGGGAGATTATGGCAGGCCGATTGAGTCATTAATAGCTGGTGAAGATTCTCAGTCATCCAGGACATGGTAAATTCTAAAAAGTGCAAGAAAAAAAACAAAGTATAAAGTATAGTATAATAAATAAAGTCCAGTTGTTTTTGTCTTGAACTTTTTTTGTTGTTGAGTAAGGAGCCAAGATGGTCTAGTGGCAGGGCTTTTGACTACGGATCCGAAGGTCGCGGGTTCGCGTCCCGGCCACTACCCAGCTTGGGGTGTCTATGAGTGCACACCTATTTCTCCAGCTCCCCGGGCGCTTTCGGGCTGCTCACTGCACCACCTGGTAGGTGGTTGGGTTAAATGCAGAGACGAATTTCGTCTGTGTATGGGAAACATACGCAGATGACAGGAAAATACATTATTATTATTATTATTATTATTATTATTTTTCATTATAGCCACGTTTACCTATTACATGATACAACGGCATGCCATACAACTATTACTACTCTGCTGCCATCAAGTGGCTGAAAGTGGTACTATTCTTTTTTCAGTCAGAATGAATGAAGACGGTCATCTCAGCCAGAAAATGGTTTATAAATATGGGGAAATTCATAAATATGTCGCTTCGGCCTATAATTCGCAGGTCATGTAAATTATGCAAAAAAACTGCGACTTACAGGCCGAAAAATACGGCATTTAAATTGAGCTTTGCTTCAGAGAAGATGGCAATGTTTTTGGAAGGTAACAAAGTTCATGCTCAATAATCCAGGTACCAAATCCAATAATTCTCAGTCTTGTCATCTGGACAGTTTCTTTTTTATAGAAACGTTTTGCCCTCTATCTGGAGGTCTTCATCAGTTGCCTTGAACCAGTTTGGCTGTGGCTGCCTGCCTGGGAGGAGTTGACGAGGGACAGGACAGCCTCCAGAAACCATCTTAGCTCCAGAAAACTGGTTGGTCCACTTAAGGTGTTCACTGCTTGGTGGGGGAACATTTTACTGGAACTCCTCTGACTGATGAAGACCTCCAGATAGAGGGTGAAATGTTTCTATAAAAAATAAACTGTCCAGATGACCTGACTGAGGATTATTGGGTTTCTGGAAGGTGTTCACACGTGGCTTCTTCTTTGCGTGAAAGATTTAATCTTCATTTGCAGATGACACAGTGAACTGTGAGTGCTCCTGAGTCCACGCAGTGTTCAAAACAGAATCAGGCTTGTTTTTAGTACAGTGCTGCCTAGTACAGTAGATGCAGCTTTTTAAGACTGGTGAACCTCTGCCCGTCTTTACTTATGACATATTCCATTTCAACACGACTCGTTTGAGTCAAACTGCTGCAGCTCGGCCATTCATTTACATGACAACAGCTCTTGTTCTCACTGAAACCAAAGGTTTCTGAATTCTGGTTTCAGAGGAGATTTTCGGGGGAACCCCCACAGAGTTGTGACATCGCAGGTGTGAAGTTGCATACAGGTACTCCCCGATTTACGAGCAAGATCCGTTACAACGAGGCGCTCGTAAACCGGAAATCTCGTAATTTGGAACGGCCGCCATTTCTCTCGTAAATCCGGAAATCCGCTCGTAAATTGGAACGGTTTTCGCTAGCGCGACTAAAAACACTCTATTTTCATCTAAAAACTACTTTTGAGTGCATAAAAATGATCGGAAACGTGTGTTTATATGCTTAACTAACTAACTGTAGTGAAAAAACACATGAAAACTCAGTATTTTTTTCGTTTTTTCCAAAAATTCGCAGCTCGTAAGTCTGGAACCTCGCAGATCAGAGCGCTCGTAATTCGGGGACTACCTGTACTACACTGCAGGCGGCTGCCGTGTTTTTTTTTCCTGTGCTTACAACAGTCACAATAAATGACAGAAAACAGTTTGTTTTTTGTGCTACTCACTTTTTCAGCGTGTAGGAGCAAGCCAACAACACCCTAGGTCCAAAGGGGCATTGGTGTATTCACCAGTTTGGATGTAACTGTGACATGCAGACCACTGATCCTGGCATTAGGGCTTCCAGATAAACATAAATGTTATTTTACCCTCTACTTTTCTGTGCGCATGTTCACCAAACCACGCGCACCTCATCTTGCAACACGCTGACTCAGCACATGACAGTTTGAGTCAAAACACAGTATTTTTAACGCAACAGTATGTCAGTTCATCATTTCCTATATGACAACCCTGCCTGGCTGCCATGGAAACTACAGCGTTTTCATGCAAACTTTTACTTTTTTTGTTTATTCCAAATAAACATTGAAAAAAACACATTTCCAGAGGTTGTTCTCGTGTAAACGCGGCCAAAAGTGTTCTTTTTATACTCTGTCCTTTACTGATCTGTTGGGTTTTTGTTCATATCACTTAAGGCTCACCCATAGCTCTGTGTAAATTTAAATTTAAAATTACCCCCCCACCTCCAAAAAAGTCATAATTTCCTAATCCTAGTAATCAACGTTATGTGTGCTACATTGTGAATAACATATGGGTTTATGAGCTTTGCAAATCTTTGCATTCTGTTTACAAGCCCAAAACCAGAAAAGTTGGCACGTTGTGCAAATCGCAAATAAAAACAGAATACAATGACTTGCAAATCTTTTTCAACCCATATTCAACTGAATAGAATGCAAAGACAATATATTTAATGTTCGAACGGAGAAACTTTATTTTGTTTTGCAAATAACCATTAACTTAGAATTCAATGGCAGCAACACATTGCAAAAAAGTTGGCACAGGGACATATTTACCACTGTGTTACATCGCCTTTCCTTTTAACAACACTCAGTAAACGTTTGGGAACTGAGGAGACCAATTTTTGAAGCTTTTCAGGTGGAATTCTTCCCCATTCTTGCTTGATGTACAGCTTAAGTTGTTCAACAGTCCGGGGTCTCCGTTGTCGTATTTTACGTTTCATAATGCGCCACACATTTTCAATGGGGGACAGGTCTGGACTGCAGGCAGGCCAGGGGAGGACCCGCACTCTTTTGCTACGAAGCCACGCTGTTGTAACACGTGCAGAATGTGGCTTGGCATTGTCTTGCTGAAATAAGCTGGGGCGTCCATGAAAAAGACGTCGCTTGGATGGCAGCATATGTTGCTCCAAAACCTGTATGTACCTTTCAGCATTAATGGTGCCTTCACAGATGTGTAAGTTACCCATGCCTTGGGCACTAATGCACCCCCATACCATCACAGATGCTGGCTTTTGAACTTTGCGCCTATAACAGTCCTGATGGTTCTTTTCCTCTTTGGTCCGTAAGACACGACGTCCACAGTTTCCAAAGACAATTTGAAATGTGGACTCATCAGACCACAGAACACTTTTCCACTTTGCATCAGTCCATCTCAGATGAGCTCGGGCCCAGCAAAGCCGGCGGCGTTTCTGGATCTTGTTGATGAATGGCTTTTGCTTTGCATAGTAGAGCTTTAACTTGCACTTACAGATGTAGCGACGAACTGTAGTTACTGACAGTGGTTTTCTGAAGTATTCCTGAGCCCATGTGGTGATATCTTTTACACACTGATGTCGGTTTTTGATGCAGTACCGCCTGAGGGATCGAAGGTCACGGGCATTCAATGTTGGTTTTCGGCCTTGCCCCTTACGTGTAGTGATTTCTCCAGATTCTCTGAACCTTTTGATGATATTACGGACCGTAGATGGTGAAATTCCTAAATTCCTTGCAATAGCTCGTTGAGAAAAGTTGTTCTTGAACTGTTCGACAATTTGCCCACGCATTTGTTCACAGAGTGGTGACCCTCGCCCCATCCTTNGCTATTTCTAAAAGTTCATTTTGTTTGCGAAGCTTTCTAAAGTTAGGTAGGATGTTAATATTTATAACTTTTACAAAGAAACCTTCAGACTTTCACGTTGATGAATCAAAAGGAAGGAAATGTCTGATAAAAACATGTAGTTCATAAGCCTGACCACTAGAGAGCAGCAGACTGCCCAGATATGAAAACATCCGCATAAAGAAGATTCAAGAGTTTAGTTCCAATCATTTGTTGTGTTCGTCCCAAAATACCAGTCCAAGAACAACATTTAGCTTTTAAAAGCTGAAAAATATTTATATATATTTCATTAGAAGTTCTCAATTCTCAGTAAAGACAACCAAACATTCACCAAGTCTAGAACGAAAAAAATAATATTTTTTCCATTTAAACATATTTTTGATTAAGAAAAGACATTTGAAGGAAAACTTTAGACTCTTTAGCTGCTTCTTAGAAAAGACACATGTAGCAGGAAAATACAGCCTAAATGTTCAAGTAGAAGCATCCTGATAACTTAAAAACAAACAAAAACAAAACAGTTTGGTGCTTTTTGTTTCAATCAACTTCAAGTAGCAGTAATTCAATGTACGGTATATTGCATAACAGTGTTTGAAATGAAAACACTGGGTTTGGTCCCCTTTTTAAAGAACTGAGGTTTGCTGAAGGTTAAACGCTGATCGCTGCCGTTGCCTCAGCCCAGCCCCACATCCAGTGACATCATCACAACGAAGCCCAGGATGGAGGTCCAAGACGCCAGTCGGCCATTTCCACTGGAGACATCAAACAGATTTAGCATGAGCAGACGACTTTCAAACTTGACTTGACGCTACAACTGAAGAGTCCTCTTCTGTCCCACCTGACTTGTGCCTCAGGTATGATGTCATCCACCACCACGTAGACCATCGCCCCGGCTGCAAACGCCAACGCATACGGCAGCAGAGGCTCTGCCAGAACAACGGCGCCAGCTCCCAGCAGGCCAGCAATGGGTTCCACCATCCCGCTGAGCTGACCATACCTGAGGTGACACCACAAAGAAAGTTAGCATTTGACTTCAGTTGTGTTGCAACAAATAAATCAGCCACAGGAGGCAACAAAGATCAGATTTAGTTTCAACCGACAGCGTCTACTTTGTCCTCATTCAGCTTTAAAAGCTTCTTTACCAGAAGATGTTGGACTTCATTAAAGCACTGGATGAGTCAGAAGGTTAAGGTGTTTGGTCCGAACAGATGTGTGCAACTTTGTAACATCTGTGTTTTCACACTTTTACAGACTCAAAAGTTTTCTGTGGATTTCTGATAAACCTTTAATATTAAACCACCCTCAGATGTCTTGTAATGTTCTGTGCTCAGTGATGCTGTTCTGTCTACATGCTGATGTCCAACATTTGGACTTACTTTGTAGAAATAATTTTTTCTACCATTGGCCTCACAATGCATCTTCTGAGGAAAAACAATGACCTGCCATGAATCTTTTCTTTTAAACACAACTTTGTTTTAGTTCAGTGTTTGAGGAAAATATAGACATAATCAACTGTTACATTTCAACAAGTTGCACCACTTTTGGTAATTAAGCGTAAAACTTTGGGACTAGACAACATTTATTTATTTATTTTTCCTTCTTTTGACTTCTTCCTTCTTCAGGGGTCGCCACAGCGAAGTAAGTCGCACAAAGACTTGGCAATAATTTTTAGCGCAGAGATAAGTTTAGAAAAATGTATCCTTTAATTTTTAGAATACACAATAGGCAGTAGTGTCTAAAAACTTTTTTTTCACAATACTCCATACGTGGAAAACATGAAAGTGAAAACCCCATACTTTCCAAGACTGTGTAAGTAACATTTACAATATGTTGTCTTGTCTAATTGTAGAATAAAATAGGAGCAAATACAATAAATTAAAAAAGAGGACCACGTAATCACCCTTGCAGAACTCCATGTGTAATTGATGATTAGGTTTTATGTATAATTAGCAAAAAGCAGTCAACATAAAACTAAAAAGCAGCTTTTATGGTCTTTAACGGTTGCAGGAGGAGATCCAGATATAAAAGTGGAGTCAGCTGAAGTCTTTGTAGAGTGTTTAACGGTCTCTCTGACAGAGTTTCGAAACACACGGGACAGTTTACCTACCAGAAGGCCTTCCATGTTGAGACCCCTGAACCCGCCAGCGGTAGGCTCACTGCCAGGCCTTCTGGAAAGTTCTGAATACCAATTCCAATGGCCAAGTTTCTGTCGGAACATAAACAATGAAGAGTCAGAGCATTTCTCTCCACAACAAATGACTGCCTGGTGCCTGAAGTGGAACTTCCTCCTGTCTTCAGTGCAGAATAAGGGGTGTGTGCGTGTGTTCCAAACTTACACTATTAAGATAAAGACATTCAAATTTCAAGTTTGATTTTGAAAATTTGCACAAACAAATATTTAACACTTTGGAAGAAGGAGGGGTAAAAGTTTTTACATCATATAACCATCCTTTACCAGCCAGGAAACCTACGTGACCAGTGGTCTGCAACCTTTACAATCAAAAGAGCCAAAGGGGGGACTAGAGCCCTTTGTCTGCCTCGGGTCTTGGGGGCCGGGTCTCTGATGCTTCACGGTCAGTATTGAATGTTCTATTAGAGAAGCCTTATACACTTATGCATGTTCACAACCACACACAAATAGATGCAGGGATGCACATGCAGGTATCGTATGTAGATATGTAGATGTGCATGTGACTGCATATGTATATATATGGGTATGGGTATATATATTTATGGAGAACTACTGCAAAGCCATGAATATTCTAAGTCTTTTATACATATGTCCTTTGTTGTTGTGTTCTGTCATGTTCTGTGCAGGTTCACAGACGGCGGCCGGGTGTGTTTGCCTTGTGCTTTCTGTGTGTATTTGTTATGTTTTGTGGTCTTACTTTCCATCTTTCCTTCCTTTCTTTCTATCCTATTTTTAAAAAATCATTATGGTGTGAAGAGGATGGCTATAAGGTGAGAAGGGAGGCCATCTATAAAAGGAAAAAAAAAAAAATCAAAAGAGCCATTTTACGCCTTTGGTCACTGAATTAAAAGTGTTCAGAGCTGCAACATGCTGCAACTGTGGTTAACAACTGGTGGCCCATGGGCCACTTTAGGTTTGTTGGAAGGGGCTTTTGTGGCCACTAGGGGTGACATTATACAAATAAACAACTACCTGGTAATAATTTCTATTTTTACAATTTAGGACAAATTAAAAAAAACATCATTTTAAAGAGAGGGTTTATTAATTAATAAAAACTATGATCTATACAAACCTAGTTTTTTATTGTGGAAAAATGAATTAAGTATAGAAATAAAGCATAAAGTCAAAGTTTTACTCCTTGTACTTGTTCCAATATCCACATATTTGCCATTGAAATGACATAAAAACTGCTAAAACTAGTCTTTTTTGTTGTTGTTTGCATAACAACCAATTCAGTTCTGGTCAAAGCTTGAAAGAGCCGCTGCAGAGGGACCAAAGAGCCACATGTGGCTCCAGAGCCGCAGGTTGCAGACCCCTGTACATGACGGACACAAAACTGAATATATGTGTGAAAGATGGTTTACGGTGCAAAAAGAAAACAGGCTGTAGCAGACGTCATACGGGTTTGAATCAAATGTCTCCACTGATGAGACTCTGAGGACTCAACTGTTTGCATACATCCCTGATAGGACACTTAGCAGAGATTCAACAAAATTAACGTTGAAGTAAATAATGTAAAGTTTCTTAGAAACTTCCAAGATCGCTTTTGACTTTTACATTTTGGAACTTGAAGAATGATCAGTTAATGTCAGTCATGTGGACAAATCAATACTACAACCATCACCCTTAAAGTATTTATTACATAAAGCCACTGATACAGAACACACTGCTGTAAGAAGACTAACAGCTCCCACCTCTCACTGGTGTGGTGAGATGTAACCAGTAGATGTGAGCTTATAATAAGTGACCTCACTACTTTGATGTAAATGACCAGTTGGCTGCTGACCTGTGTGGACCAGCTCCCCACCACACTGCACAGGATCAAACAGGCTCAGATCATGGCTGGATCTCCTGTAGTACAGCTGACTTTCGTCTCTCCAGTACCACAGTCCAACCACGTGATGCCAGCAGAACATGACAGCATTAGAACGCTATCAAAATCCCACCAGATGGTATTCTTGTGAATCTTACAAGAACAACGTGTACAGAAATAGCTGCAGCGACACATACAACTCCTACCTAAACTAAATGATTGCCAGTAAAGTTGGGGAGATTTCTGCTTATATAAAATTAGAACAAGATATATTTTTTTTAAACAGAATTTCACAGTGTGTTGAGATAGTTTCCTGTTCATCCACGGTCATCACAATAATTTGAGACTACTACTAATAACATAATCTGATGCCGAGAGTAGATTCTGGCTGAGCTTTTATTTGTTTCAACAGTACTTGGTCTGACCGCTAGATGGAAACAGCATATAACGGATTTTTTTATCTGCAGCTGGAAAAAAAAAAACTTTTACCATCACAACAACCTTTAACATGCACTAAACGTTTCATCCAGAAATAACTGTTTGCATTTTTATACCAAACTTTTGTCAATTTAAACCTCCAAAAGAACACTGAACTGTTGAACTAATGAACTGCACGTGTCATCCTGTTTCTCTCAGGTTCACCACCCAAACTGACAGGTACAGGAAATGAATGCGTTGGATAGAAATACCTGGCCATGGTTGTATTTCTGTACGTCTGGCTCCCAGTATTGATATTATTCTTACCTGGCACTCTCAAACGTGGCAGAAGTCGTCTTCCCTACAGCTCCGAAACCAACTCCTACAGCCAAGCCCTCTGCAGAGACACAATACCAGACATTTAAAGTACCGTATTTTCCGGACTATAGGTCTCAGCTTTTTATCATTTTTTCATGGCCTGCGACCTATAGTCAGGTGCGACCTATATATGGCTTTTTATAAAATAAGCTGATTTGTAATCATTTATTAACAAAAATTAAACTGAGACACACTCTTACAATAATGTCAGCTAACAAATATATATTTTTAGGTGTTTATCCTGCTAAAATTATTCATTTATTAAAGAAAAGTTCAGCTCAGACACATATTTGCTATAATTTTTTATCAAACAATTAATTGTTTTTAAGTGTTAATCTTCTTAAAAGCCTTGCTGTGTGCTCCTGTGGAAGAGACATTTGCAGCAGAGCTAAACACGGTCCACATTTTGACGTAGGTGCGACCTATATTCAGGTGCGACCTATATATGGATTTTTCCAATTCTTTGGCGATAATTGGACAGTGCAACCTATACTCGGGTGCGACCTATAGTCCGAAATATACGGTAGTTGTTTTATCGGTCACACAGAGTTTAAAAAATACATTTTTAAGAAAAGACAATTATGAAGAAGAATAAATGGTGACAATAACAAATAAGGTGAACAAATAAATAGACAGAAAAATATACTGGAAGAATAAAAAGCAGCTTTGTGGTTTTAGTCTGAACACTGATGCTACAGTGAAGATCTGTGGGGATTTCCATTGTACAGCTCTCATTGTATTATTAGTTGATGCTGCCTTTAGCAGGTTTCTTGGGATGATAGATGTGCAGAGGCAGCTCTTGAGACATGTAGCCTGAAAGAAATCCGGCAAGATATTGTGTCACGTTTTTCTCCCTGAGATTTAATAATGTAAGCGTGCACCTGGGGAAGCTTCTGCTTTGAAAACTGCAACAGGACTGAAGAAGTAACGCTGTAATTTCAGGCATTTCTTGTCACCTCTCACTGTGCTCTGCCCACCCTGTGCAGCATCTCTGTCCACCGACATCCCATTTATCTCGTTTGTTTTGCCTGTCACGCACACTTTAAGTACTCTTCGTTCAAAGTGAAAGTGAAAAGGTCACAACGAGCGATGTACCTGCGCGCATTTGTGTGTTTGAGAAGTCTGAGAGTGCGCTTGCATGCGCTGTGAAGACAGGTCTACAGGCTGTTTTGCATTTTACGCAGTCACAACACCTCTCCACACTGATTACAGACCGTCAGGCCACCTGAGGACAGGTGTGGGCTGGTCAACCGCTGACAGAGTCTTGCATAACAGCGGGGTCATGACTCAAATGTCCAGGTGGATACCCTGGCAGGGAAACAACTCGTTTCAGGCTAAGATTTGGAAAAATTTCAAGGTGCAAGTGAACGAGTCAGGCTCTTTAGGCAGGTACACACAGAGGATCCATTTTTCAGAACAGTCTTTCACCATGTTTCTTCATCCCTACGATTAATATTTACAGAGTGCTTTTTTAAGTTCTTGATCCAAAGGATAGAAAAGCACAAAAACAAGAGGAATATTTTACCCCCTGAGGGGTTAAAAGCATAATCTGCAGCCTCCCTGGCATCCGTTAGTCTCCCGATGTGCGTCCATAACAACTAGGTGAAGAAAATTATCCTCCACTGCAACAGCAGTCATAAAGCACCAACGGTGAGACTGTCACTCGTAGCACATCTATAAATTATGGTATAATAATCTTGTACTGGGAATAAAATCTACCAATATAACAGAATGCAGAAGGCTTTTAGATTTCAGACTTGTTTGCTTTATCAGTAATGGTAGAAACGGTCATAGAAATATTTACGGTAATCTGACAGTTGTTTCCATACTCAAAGGTACAAAGTTCTTTATTTGCTATTTGTGCACAGACCAACAATCCAGGCACATTGGAATTCTTGTGCCGAGCTCTCGCTGTCCACTCTACAGTGATAATACAGGTCCTTCTAAAAAAATTAGCATATTGTGATAAAGGTCATTATTTTCCATAATGTAATGATAAAAATGAAACTTTCATATATTTTAGATTCATTGCACACCAACTGAAATATTTCAGGTCTTTTATTGTTTTAATACTGATGATTTTGGCATACAGCTCATGAAAACCCAAAATTCCTATCTCAAAAAATTAGCATATCATGAAAAGGTTCTCTAAACGAGCTATTAACCTAATCATCTGAATCAACAAATTAACTCTAAACACCTGCAAAAGATTCCTGAGGCTTTTAAAAACTCCCAGCCTGGTTCATTACTCAAAACTGCAATCATGGGTAAGACTGCCGACCTGACTGCTGTCCAGAAGGCCATCATTGACACCCTCAAGCAAGAGGGTAAGACACAGAAAGAAATTTCTGAACGAATAGGCTGTTCCCAGAGTGCTGTATCAAGGCACCTCAGTGGGAAGTCTGTGGGAAAAGTGTGGCAGAAAAGGAGCCAAGATGGTGTAGTGGTTAGGGCGTTTGACTTGGGACCCGAAGGACGCGGGTTCGCGTCCCGGCCACTACACATCTTGGGGTGTCTATGAGTGCACACCTATTTCTCCAGCTCCCCGAGCGCCTTCTATGGCTGCTCACTGCACCGCCTGGTAGGTGGTTGGGTTAAATGCAGAGACGAATTTCGTCTGTGTATGGGAAACATACGCAGATGACAAGCTTAGACAATTATTATTATTATTATTAAAACGCAGCACAACGAGAAGAGGTGACCGGACCCTGAGGAAGATTGTGGAGAAGGGCTGATTCCAGACCTTGGAGGACCTGCGGAAGAAGTGGACTGAGTCTGGAGTAGAAACATCCAGAACCAACGTGCACAGGCGTGTGCAGGAAATGGGCTACAGGTGCCGCATTCCCCAGGTCAAACCACTTTTGAACCAGAAACAGCGGCAGAAGCGCCTGACCTGGACTACAGAGAAGCAGCACTGGACTGTTGCTCAGTGGTCCAAAGTACTTTTTTTCAGATGAAAGCAAATTCGGGAATCAAGGTGCCAGAGTCTGGAGGAAGACTGGGGAGAAGGAAATGCCAGAAGTCCAGTGTCAAGTACCCACAGTCAGTGATGGTCTGGGGTGCCATGTCAGCTGCTGGTGTTGGTCCACTGTGTTTTATCAAGGGCAGGGTCAATGCAGCTATCAGGAGATTTTGGAGCACTTCATGCTTCCATCTGCTGAAAAGCTTTATGGAGATGAAGATTTCATTTTTCAGCACGACCTGGCACCTGCTCACAGTGCCAAAACCACTGGTAAATGGTTTACTGACCATGGTATTACTGTGCTCAATTGGCCTGCCAACTCTCCTGACCTGAACCCCATAGAGAATCTGTGGGATATTGTGAAGAGAAAGTTGAGAGACGCAAGACCCAACACTCTGGATGAGCTTAAGGCCGCTATCGAAGCATCCTGGGCCTCCATAACACCTCAGCAGTGCCACAGGCTGATTGCCTCCATGCCACGCCAGCAGTCATTTCTGCAAAAGGATTCCCGACCAAGTATTGAGTGCATAACTGAACATAATTATTTGAAGGTTGACTTTTTTTGTATTAAAAACACTTTTCTTTTATTGGTCGGATGAAATATGCTAATTTTTTGAGACACGAATTTTGGGTTTTCATGAGCTGTATGCCACAATCATCAGTATTAAAACAATAAAAGACCTGTGCAATGAATCTAAAATATATGACAGTTTCATCTTTATCATTATATTATGGAAAATAATGACCTTTATCACAGTATGCTAATTTTTGAGAAGGACCTGTAATGTATACTTGCACGAGTTAAAGTGTAATAGATAAATTAGCCAAACAGACATAACAAAAGGTCACGTGCAAAATATTGTACTTTGTTAAAAAAAGGGGTCGCACAACATCTCAACAATTGACCTCCTTCAACAAAGTAACTCCATGCATCTGGCTCAGTCAAGTGCAGTAGAAATGGAAAGGCCATGGGAAGTTTAGGCGTTTAATAAAAACTTTACAAGGACATTAAAACACAAGAGGTAATTTGAAGACAATGATCTCCATAAAAAGTCATCCTGAGTCAAGTCATCTTTATTTATAGATGGATTTTGTTTTCAAACAAAACTCAACAGTGCCCGGAGGTGATACGTAAGTGCGGTCAGTGGAAAGATTGAAGGGAGAAAAAGCAAGAGTGATGCAAAGTGATTAATTCCAGAAGAATTAAAAAGAGAGAGGCTCTGGAAACAGATGCAGCTAAATGTACAAACATTGACACATTTTTCATTCAAACAGCTGCAGTTTGTAAATGAGAGAGATCAAACAGGTGAGACATGATGATGTTGAACTTTGCTGCAAAACACTGTTCAAGTTAATTATCAAGTCAATGAATTTTGTGGTGTGGGGCATTGTGACATAACATACTGTTAGATATCATTTAAATAATATTATATGATTCTGGTGAAGACCTGCTCTATATGAAAAGTTCCCTGAGATGTTAGATGATTCAACCCTTTAATGAAACTGGTCTAAATTGATCATAAGGCTTTGTAAAAAGGGGAGATTTGTGTTGAGTTATGACAATTTTTAAAATGTGATTTAGTGTCAGGATCAGAGCCAGGAGTGATGAGGGGATTGTTCCTGTCAGTATGAAAGAACAGGTGAGCTGTTCTAACTGTGTGTGAACAAACAAGCATTAGTTCCAATATAAACACTTTCTAAATGACAGTAGTGACTCTTTATATTTTTATCATTCAAAGTAAGATAATAAATACATAAAGCCCGCAATGAAAGGGAAAATGTATTAATTGGTAAGTCAAAATGTGTTTTCACATAACATATTTGATAATGTTCTTATAGAAACAATTCTTGAATAATGTTCATACTGTGTTAATGCTACATGTTTGTCTCAGGCTACTTCTTGTTCTGCCATTAACTCTAAAATAGTTATTGAATAGTTTATATATGTAGGTAAAACTAGATGTTAAACAACCCATTAAAATACATCAGCATGCAGGAAATGGCATCTATTTTATTCAAAATGTTCTTGGAGAGGACCCCCCACTGGCAACCTAGGGGGGGCGTTGGGGTTGCTCGCACAGGGCACCAAATAGGCTAGGACCGCAACTGCATCAGTGTATGAATTTGATAAAGCACTGATTACTTTGTATAGATCTAGTAGAGTGCTGTAAAAATGAGTAAATGAGGACACAGATTGTAATGTAAAGTGCTTTGAGTATCTTGATAAGATAGAAAGGTGCTATAGAAGTACAGTACATTTACCTTGTGTTGAGAATGGGCTCCAGGAGCTCCGTGTAGGACTAAATAAAGTCCCTTTGTCTTACATCTGTGTCACAGAGTAGACATCTTCACTTCTCCAGCTTTAACTCAGTTTTAGAGCTTAAAAAGTGCTTATTTGAGACTACAACTTATTTGTCTGTGAACATGCATGTGTTTGTGCCTGTGGCATGTGTGTGGGGGGTTGGTAGAAATATCTTACCTAAAAGAGACTAATTCATAGAGATACCAGACACTGTCCCTGGTAGAGTTTTAAAACCACACCAATGGGGTGCCTTGATGCTCCAAACAACCAAAGTTTGGAACTGAGCTCAATACATAGTTGTAGACAGATGTTCCTGACATTGTTCAGAAATATCTATAAAGTTGTCAGTCGGAACGGACCGACACAGTCCAAAGGCTCTTGGCAGGTAGGATGAACAACAACATGGCACAAACACTAGAACCAGTTTACGAGTCAAAATCTTACGCCATTTGGGAAATTGGAATCTTCCCAGTCCACAAAAGCCGTCAGGTACATTCGTCATTCTCTTTGTCTATTTAAGCTAACAAGCTGCAGTTTTTAATGTATTTGGCAGCTGACATTGGAAACTGTCTTTCTGACAATCACAATAGTGTAGTAGTTCTCATATGAGTGGGTGACATAGCCTGAAGAATTTGAAGCCTTGAAAATTAAAATTCTCTTGTGACCTCATTCTAGTATATTTCAGGGAATGTAACTCTGCTGCAATAAAGTAAAAGAAAATGTCAAATCCTCAGTGTCATGACAATAATAAACCTTGGACAATTGCACACAGGCTTTGAGGTAAGCTCATTTACCGGTACTCACCCTGAAGCCAATCTGAAAGGCAAAACTGATACAAAAGAATGGCATGATTATGATGTTATTCAATCGGGATAATGTGGCAATAGCAGCAAAGCAAAAACAAGTTCTTACAAAATATCTGCTTAAGAATCATCATTTGAGCAACGGTTCAAAATAATGAAAATAATAATTTGGTAATCGGGGCAGCACAGTGGCTCAGTTGGTAGAGCTGCCGACTCTCAGCTAGCAGGTCAACCCTGGTTCAAATCCCAGCCCGCGGCCTTCCTGGGTGGAGTTTGCATGTTCTCTCTGTGCATGCGTGGGTTTTCTCCAGGTACTCCAGCTTCTTCCCACAGAACATAAACATGCATGTTAGGCTGATTGGTAACTCTAAATTGTCCCTAGGTGAGAGTGAAAGATTGAATAGTTGTTTGTATCGTTTGTCTCTTTGTGTCCCTGTGATTGACTGGAGACCTGTCCAGGGTGTCCCCCGCCTCTCACACAGTGATAGCTGGATATGGGCACCAGTGACCCCAGTGACACAAAAAAGGAAGAAGCGGGTAAAGATAACGGATGAATGTATGTATGTATGTATGTTTGTATAAATGGATGGATGGATAATTTGATAATCAGTTTCTGGAATCATGCAAATTAAATTCAAGTCATTACGTCCTTAAATTCTTTTTCTAGTTAATGAGAATAGCCTTTTCCATTTTCTCAGTGTGAAAAATAAAACAAAACTTTTCAGGACAGAAAACCGGGACAAAACAAAAGTATTAGGAAAATGGTCCTCTATAGAGCTATATTTCATGCATGGTGTGCCATTCATATGACATTCTTGTAAGGTTTCTGGGTCTGGTTCTGCATGTTGTGTTTTCCCTCATTTGCACCAGCCCCTCCTCCTCCTGTTATCCAGCACTGTAACACCTGTGTCTAATACTAATCACTGCAGGTGCCTGTCATTTCACCTCGTCTATGTTCAGTATATACCATATTTTCCGGCCTATAAGTCGCACCTTTTTGCCTACATTTCCAAGCATTTCCAAGCCCTGCGACTTAAAGGGCCGGTGCGACTTATACGTGGATTTTTCGGGGTTTTTCACTTTGGTCAAAAAACGGTATTTAAAACCAGCTGATTTCACAATTATGTTCATTTATTAAGGAAAAGTTCAACTAAGACACACTTTTACTGTAATGTCAGCTAACAAAAATATATTTTTTATGTGTTTATCTTTAAAGATCAAAGAGATGCAGGTCTGTTTGCTGCAAGGAATTACCGGTATATTATTATTATTAAAATATTAAGGAAAAGTTCAACTAAGACACATCTTTGCTATATTTTTCAGCAACAAAGAAAATAGTTTTTAAGTGTTAATCTTGTCAAAAGTCCTTCCATGCACGTTCTTGCAGCAATTTAGCAGCCAGTACATTTTGGGCAAAACACCAGCCCACATTTCCGGGTTTTCAGCGGTGACCGGTCACATCAGCTGGGACGCGTCACGTCAGCGGTGACGTGAGGTGCGACTTATAGGCCGGTGCGACTTATACGTGGATTTTTCCACTTTATTGGACATAATTGGACTGGTGCGACTTATAGGCCGGTGCGACTTATAGGGCAGAAAATACGGTGGTCAGCCCTGTGGTGTCATGTCAGTTGTCTCTGGATTGTCCTGTCTAAGGCTTTCATGCTCGTCATCCCTCTGTTTCCTCCATGTGTAAAGTAAGTCTGCTGCCTCGACAGCTTTTTGTTTTGTTTCTTTGTAAATAAACGTTTTACTTATTTTTACCTGGAGCCTCCACATCTTCCTGCACTTTGGGTTCACAACTAGGGCTGAACTATTTTGGAAAATAATCTAATTGCGATTTTTTTCTATGAATTGCGATTGCGATTTAAAATGCGATTATTTTTACTGGTTCTGTATTAATTCATATCACTAACGACACAACTGTTTTTTTTTAAATCAGATAATTAATGCGCTTTTTCAAGCAGAACGTTAGCTTGCGGAGCTAGCTGCTAACAGAGCACCGTCAACAACAGACACGGTCACATGACCAGCTCGGGCTCTATTTATCTCCCGTGGTCTCGGTGTTTCAGCCTCTAAGATCAGATAGGGTGTAACGATACACAAAACTCTCGAGACGAGACGAGACAAGACGAGACAGCAAACGCCTCACTCGGAAAGCCCACTGCATGGCAGGTGATCCCACACACCCACTACACAGCTGCTTCAGACTGCTGCCATCAGGGAAGGAGACTGAGGAGTCTCCAGGCTCGAACCAGCAGACTGAGAGACAGCTCTGTCCATCAGGCAGTCAGGATGCTAAACACTCTGCCTGCTCTGCCCCCCCTCCCATTTGAACTGCCTTAACTCTAAAACTTTCTCACACATTACCACACAACACAAAGATTTTAACACTGGACTCTGTGTCATCAAACGGGTTATTCACTAAACTCTCGGTCATGTGCTCATACAGTTTGCACTACTTCTCATACTTGCACTAATGTTTGTATTACATCACTGCCTATAATCATAATACTGTTTACATTCTCTGTTTACATTTATTAATACTGTTTACTTTTATTACTACTGCTTACATGTAATTACTACTGTTTACATTTTCACTACTCTAATATCTACACCACTGCTGATACATATACAGTGTGCTCTGAACGGTCTTATTTAGGGATGCCCAATGTGCCTTACTGCATATGCCACTTTTTGCCTCTATAACGACATCAACTACTACCTCATACATATACTGTGTACATTAACTCATACGCTGCTTTGCCACTTTGCAAATGTCAATGCTAGAAACCTTTAGTTTATTTTAGTTATACTTTTTATACTCTTTTTTTATACTAGTATGCAAAAACTCAGGACAGTATTATGTTCATTAAATGTTTAATGTTTTAGTTTTAGAGTTGGTGTAAATTTTATGTTCATTAAATGTTTAATGTTTTAGTTTTAGAGTTGGTGTAAATTTTCATACTCTTATACCACTATGCAAAAAACTCAGGACAGTGTTAGTTTTACTATTTTATGCTTATGTCTATTATTATATGTTTCAGTGTTTCAATGTTTAGATGTTTACTGTTGCACCGAGGGACTGAGAGAAACGCAATTTCGGTCCTGTGTATGTCCTGTACAGTACATATTGCAGATCTGACAATAAAGTTGACTTTGACTTTGACTTTGACAAATTACAGCGTTCGCGAGAACGAGACAAGATTTTATTATTAGTTCAAGAAAACTTCAAAGATCAGTTTTATGCCGCAAAAAGGCTTTTATTCTGTTTTAACATGTATTACAAACTCAACTGATGTCTTCATTTTACTGATTGAATCTCCTTAGACCTTAGAACAGGGGTGTCAAACTCATTTTCACCGAGGGCCACATCGGCATAATATCTATTTTTTTAAACAAAGTTGAACGTTCTAAGGCTTAGAACGTTCAACTTTGTTTAAAAAAATAGATATTCACGCAGGACTTTCCAAAAATTGAACATAAATATCCGCATCAGCACTGAATCTGCAGCCGTCACTCATCAGTGTTGCCAGATTGGGCGGTTCACCGCGATTTTCCTTCTGACTTTTGCGGGTAAAGAGTGCTTTGGGTGGGTGGGACTCTATCTGGCAACGCCGGTCACACCGGTGTTTACACAAGTGTGTCTTTACATTCGGGGCAGCGTCGGCAGCGCCGGGACCCTCTATCAATGTAGAGGCGTCTGCGGCACCGGGACCCTCCATCAGTACAACAAGATCTCGTTACACCCCGTTTAAATGAGCTAACTTACCTGAATTTATAACTTTTATGACTTCTGTCCAGCCTGAAGCAACTGTGTTGGAGCACACAGTCTCCTCCTCCCTGCTCTCTCTGTTTTGCTCCATTCAGAGCTACGCGCGGCCAGAGCGGCTCACTACCAAGTCACGTGACCAGTCAAATCGCAGCCCGTGCGATTAGAGAATCGCGTTTTAACATATCGCGAGATAATCGCAAATGCGATTAATCGTTCATCCCTATTCACAACACAGACCACGATCATGTCAGAATCCAGAGACCACAACGAACCCAGCAGGAAGATCCCCCTCTTTGAGTATGCGGTCCGGGAGGCGAAGAAGACCACACTTCGTGAAGAGGAAGAGAGAAAAAGAGCCAGAGCGGCAGCTCCTCACGACACGCCTCCTCCCCAAACACCTCTTGTTTTCCCGGAAGGATTTTCTACAGGAGGGGGACGACCTGATCAGACTCGCCACAGGAAGAGTGGGCGGCAGAACCGAGCCAGCTCCACCGAACTCCAGCGTGCGTCTCCTCAGACGTAGCCTACTCCTCGCCTGTGTGTTTCCCTTCGTGTGTGTGTGTGT
>JBBPBX010004874.1:61611-74465 GCA_038048925.1 Garcialebias charrua
TATTTATTCATTCATTCTTCTTCTTTTGGCTGCTCCTTCTTAAGGGTCACCACAACAAACTAAAGTGCACAAAGACTTGACAGTTGTTTTTACACCGGATGTCCTTCCTGACACAGACCACCGAGCTACCACAACCCTCTGTGTGGAGGAGAGAGCTACCATCTAGGCACCTTGCTCAAGGGCCCAGAGTGGAGGCAGGTGTGGGTGCCTTCACCTTTCCCACCCCCACTTTGATGTTGTCGTCCAGGGGGCCCTCTGCGTCACCACTCCCCCAGGTGGTTTACTGTATTAAAATGTGGTATTTGTTGTGTTTTCATAGTTGGTGATATTTTAAATAACCATTAAAAATCGAACAAATTAAACTAAATAATGTCTTCCTCCTATGCAGCACATAAAGATCATTCTTACATAGCTTTGATCGCAGTGGGGGGCTGCACATTTTACACCTAGGCATATAAATATATTATAACCACCACTCCACCAAATATGTACACAATATATACAGTGGCAGGACACCCATTATGACATCATAGCAATATAAACCATGAATAAAATGCAGAAATGCAGTAGAAGACGTTGCGTCACAGACAGGTATCTCATATAGTGAGAATGAATGTCATTGTTAATGCAAAGAAACAAATGCATACATTTTAATGTAATAAAATGACCAAAACTGAAAATTGTGAATAAAATGCATTTTACTCGCCAAAAGTCTTGATTATTTGTACACAAAATCCATTCTCCGTCCTGTCCACCAATCTGTCATACAGATATGTGCATTTCTATTCCAACAATAAGTATTTGGAGACTAATGCTGAAAGTCAATTCTGCTCTGTCGTGTTTCGGGCATAGGTTTAACATCGCTTTTTGAGAATGTCAGCTCGATAGAAGCAGCCATTGTAGGTTGAATAAAACAGCTATTAAATCTACGTAAATATAGTTCAGCATGTGCAGGTGGCTACAGGTGCAGTTTTCTAGCCTCGTCCAGTACACTCCCTGACCATCCAATCAAAAGAAGTGAAAAAGCTAACATTGTTGAATGCCTGCTAGAAGGCCGTGGTTTTGGCAACTCAACATTCATTCAACCTTTATTTAGACAGGTTAGTCCCACTGAGCCACAAGGACTCATTTACAAGAGAGATCTGAACATTAGTTACAGCAATGGTTTCATTGCCACAGGTCTTAATCTAGATGCCTGCACTGTTGACTCTGAAGGTCTTGAGGCAGATTCCTTTGAACCTAGCAACAGGTGATGGACAAAATATGATTGAATAAAAGCTTTATATATGCCAACATATGCAGCTGGAAGCTGTGCAACCAGGACAAAAGCTACAAATTGAAGAGAACATACATTTTAGAACAACTTAATACAGTACATGTTAATAAACACACACACACACACACATATACATATATATATATATATATATATACATACATACATACTGTACATACATACATACATACATACATACATACATACATACATACATACATACATACATACATACATACATACATACATAACATACATACATACATACATACATACATACATACATACATACATACATACATACATACATACATACATACATACATACATACATACATACATACATACATACATACATACATACATACATATAATATATATATATATATAAGCTTATATTACAAACGAAGTACTTATTCATTTAAATACATCCTGTTGCACTGTTGAAATTCTACCATGTTGTTGTTTACTATGTCTTTAGGACCTTGTAAATATTATAATTACTTTTTAATTTGTTGGTACTTTATTTTTGTACCTTTATTGCATGCTTTAGCATTTTTTGTTGTTGTTAGTTCTTTGTTGTTTTAGTGAGCCAAATTAGTTCTTCTCATCCTGAACATTTAATTATTGACCTTGTGTTAATCTGCATTTGATAAATAAACACGATTTGAACTTGGAACTTTTTTCATTTTTGAGAAATAGCCCCCCCGGTGGACATTTCACGAGCCGTCACTGGTTACACACTCTTCAGCCTTCAAAAATTTCATGTTTACTCCTTTTGAAGATTCAATAACTCTGCTCTATGGTTTCAAGTATCATAAGTAATTTATTGGTTTACTTGTCACAGCCAGTATCTCACTTGGTTGTGACTGTGTGACAAGTTGGGAACTGACAATAACAATATTATTTTGAGAAATAGACAGTTTAGTTGCAGTCTCACTAAATTCTGCTCATAGCTAAGCCACCAGCATGCCATGCAACACTATTTTTGCAGCTAAATTTAAAAACGTACATCGGCTTAAAAACTGTATACACATTTTACCTGTCCTGAATATTACATGTATCATTGGAAGAGTTCAGGAGGATACTTCCTGCAAAGCTGAAGGACCTACTTGCAAGAGAAGATTGAGAACACTCATGGGCATTTTCAAACGTTTTGGAAATGCCTGCTGTTCACAGATTGGCATAACATTGTGAGATACTGGCTAAACAAAGTATCAGTAATCCAAATGGATATACAGTTTAGTAAAAAATAAAGTCCAATTTTTTCTTTACATAGAATATAGATTCAGTGATGCAACAGCTCTTTCCAGGAACACACACTGTTTCAATAATAAAAACAATTTGTTGTAATTTGTCGTCTCTTCTCAGGGTCCTCCTGGCCCTCCAGGTGAAGATGGCCCTCAAGGGAAATATGGACCAAAGGTAAAAACACTTAGGGTTTTAACAATCCATTTTTTATCCAAAAGGTTTAATGAGAACTAAAAAACATATTTGATTCGTTTAGAATTTAAAGTGTTCAAGTTGAAATAAGATTTAATAGAAAAATAGTTAAAGGCATACAAAATATTTATTAACACCAATCAGTTTCTCTCTATATTTGAATAACATGAAAAGTCTTAACAATAAATGTATTAAACCAATATATTTGTCATAAAGACTTTTTGTTGACCTAAAAGCAGCAGACTATCATATCCGTCAATTTGACTGTGTTTCCTTTTTTCTATTACACTGTCAGGGGGAGTCTGGTGAGCAGGGGCCTATTGGGGAGCAAGGAGAAAAGGGGCTAGAAGGAGAACCTGGGCTCCAAGGATCAGCTGGAATTCCTGGGAAACAAGGGTTTCGTGTAAGTTTTTCGAAAGATCCACAGTTGACAGAAAATGAAACAAATTAAATAAGACAACGGTGTCTTCTCAAAACTGGAACCCCCACACAAACACCACTTGTGGTTTGAACACTATTGACTGAGAGTTCTCAGTAACAAGTCGTTTTACTATTTCTATTAAATTAGTCTCTTTTCAAAGGGACCAGAAGGAAAACTGGGTCCTCCAGGGAACAGAGGTCGGCACGGGAAGAAGGTGAGAGCAGTCCTTGACCATATTTATCTGTTTGTTTGTTTTTTATTTTTCTTTGAAGGAGCTCTAATGTTTGTATGCCTTTTATTTAACATAGCCCAATAACTTTGAGTCAACATCACTTTTTCTGATCTTTACCTAAACTTTTCATTATTTGCAGGGAGAAAAGGGTCCTCCAGGTCTAGCTGGTGAGATCGGTTCTCGGGGAGACATTGGCCAACAAGGCGAGCCAGGGCTGAAAGGTGCCAGAGGAACTCGAGGCCCGACTGTTAGTTCAAACTCTTCCTGTCTTTGCTCTCACTTTAACCTGCTTTAGAATCAGACTACTTTAAAAAGAAGAGATCATGTTTAGAGCCTTTAGTTTATGAAGTAGTCAAAGTCTAGTCGTAGTTGGAGTGTCTTTTTTTGGACATGTTTTTCATTAACAAAAACCCCAGAGTATATCTAAAAAACATCTTATCACATCTGCCCCTTATCTTCAAGAAATAAAATAATAAAACGTATATATTACATCATTAATACCACACTTTACAGACTCAAGCCTGAACAAAGCTCTGACTATTGTTTGTGCCTATGTGCCAAATAGTAGTTCAAGATGAACCAGCCTTCTTGGAGTCCTTGGCAGGAGTGCTGGAAGGTGCTACAGCTGGGAACTCTTTTATTCTGCAGGGGGACTTCAATGTTCACGTGGGTAATGTCAGTGTGACCTGGAAGGGCGTGATTAGGAGGAACAGCCTCTCTGATCTGAATCTGAGTGGTGTTCTGTTGTTGGACTTCTGTGCTAGTCATAGTTGGTCTATCACAAACACCATGTTCAAACATAAGCATGTCCATGCTTGGCACCAGGACACCCTAGGTCGTAGATTGATGATTGTCTTTGTAGTCGTGTTCTCTGATTTGCGGCTGATTTTTGGACACTGGGGTGAAGAGAGGCGATAAGCTGTCAACTGATCACCACCTGGTAGTAAGCTAGGTCAGAAGGAGGTGGAAGATGCCAGACAGACCTGGTAAGCCCCAAATATGTATTGTGGGTTTTCTGGGAATGCCTGACAGAAGAACCTGTCAGGTAGACCTTAAACTCATACTTCTGGGAGAGCTTTAACCACAGCCCAGCTGAAGCGGGGGACATTGAGTCCAAGTAAGCCATGTTCCACATCTCAATTTGTGGAGGTAGCTTCCTTGAGCTTAGGCTGTAAGATTGTCAGTGCTTCCCGTGGTGGCCATCCTCAAACTCGGTTGTGGGCACCCCAGGTTAGGGAGGCTGTCGAGCTGAAGAAGGAGTCCTATTGGGGGCCTTGTTGGCTGGTGGGACTCCGGAGGCAGCTGAGGAATACTGGAGGTCCAAGGTCGCAACCTTGGTTGTTGCTGAGGCAAAAGCTCAGATGTGTGAGGAGTCAGGTGATGCTTTGGATAAAGACTCGATCAGCTCAGAGAAGATTCTGGCAAACCATCAAGCGACTGAGGAAGGGAAAGCAGTACTTTACTAACACTGTGTGCAGTGAAGGTGGAGTGCTTTTGATCTCAACCATTGATTTAAATGGGAGTTGGAAGGACTACTTCTCTGACCTTTTCAGTCTCACTGGCATGTCTTCAATGGAGGAAGCTGAAATGGGGGACTTTTGGGGTTGATCTGTCCATAACTGTGGCTGAAGTCAATGAGATAGTTATAAAGCTCCATGGCGGTAGAGCTCCAGGGGTAGAAGAGATTCACCCAAATTTTGTTAAGGCTCTGGTTGTTGTGGGACTGTCTTAGTTGACACTACTTTGTAACATTGCGTGGACATCAGGTGGAGGGCCATTGGATTGGAAGACTGGGGTAATAATTCCCCTTTTCAAAAAGGGGGACCAGAGGGTGTGCTTCAATTTTAGGGGCACTCTCCTTTAGCTTCCCTGGTAAGGTCTATTCACAGGTACTGGATAAGTGAGTCTGATTGCTGGTTGAACCTCAGATCTAAGAGGAACAATGTAGGTTCCATCCTGGCTGTGAAAAATTAGATTAGATCTTTAACCTCACTAGGGTCCTCAAGTGGTTATGGATGTTTGCTCATCCAGTTTACATGTGTTTTGTGAACTTGGAGACAGATTTTGATCATGTTCCTTGAGGTATACTGTGTGGGGTTTTTCCATGAGTATGGTATTGGAGGCCCATTGGTACAGGCTGTTCAGTCCTTATACAAACAGGGCAAGAGTTTGGTTTGCATTGCCGGTAGTAAGCTGGAGCTCTTCAAGGTGGGAGCAGGCATCCACCAGGGTTGCTCGTTGTCACTAATTCTGTTCATAAGTTTTATGACAAAATTTCTCGGTGCAGCCAGCGGGTTCGTATGTTGTCAGTCCATACAATGGGCGTTATCAACTGTTATCATCCCCATTTGTAGTGGCGAATAGGTTACAATCTACTTACTAGCATGTTTAACAGAATGTTATCAGCGTTATTGCTGTGAGTAGGCAGCGTTTCCGTAAACCCGGAAGTGTTGTGTTTTTTTTTCCAGCTTATGTAACCGTTTTCCTCAACCTAACCTTAAACCTGACACCGAGGACCAACCCTAAACCTAACCCCCTTACCCTTGTGCCTAAACCTAAGACCCTAAACCTAACGCCAGAGGCTTTACTCGAAACTTTAATACATAGCTAAAGACGGAGCCTGCTGTCATCGCTTGTAACGGTGACAACGTACCTTTACACCTACTAGTAGGTACAGTAGGGGCATTCTGACCGCTACGTATGGGGATGATAATAATTGATAAGGGCCATTTTATGGTTGATAACATCCGAAGCGGGTGGTGCAGCCAGGAAATGGAGGGAGTTCAGTTCGGTGGCTTCAGGATTCCTTCTCTGCTGTTTGTGGATAAAGTGGTCATGTTGGCGTCATTGTTACATGATCTCCAGCTATCACTGGAGTGGTTCACAGCTGAGTGTGGAGTGGCTGGGATGAGGATAAGAAACTCTAAATCTGAGGGCATGGTTCTCAGACAGGATAATATGAATTGCTTTCTTCGGGTCGAGGGTGAGGTTCTGCCTCAAGTGGAGGAGTTCAAGTATCTTGGGGCTTTGTTCATGATTGAGGGAAGAATGGAGCATGAGATTGCCAGATGGATTGGTGCAGCATCTGCAGTATTGTGGACTCTGTGCCTGTCTGTTGTGTTGAATAGGGAGCTAAGATGTAACCCAAAGTGCATGCAGACACAGGGAAACTCAAAAGGTTATTTAAATACTAATATTTATTACTGGGGGAAAAAGAAAAGCAAAATGCCAATGCCAACTAGGAGACACGGAGGGAGGACAGGACACAACGCCTTATAAGACAATGCCCAGAACACAGCGATGCAGCCGCTAACGAACAGAAAATGACAAAAACCCAGGGAAAGGACAATCAAGAATAGGTGGGAGGGCAAGAGCTGAGATAGACCACAAGGGAGAGACGCACTAGGGAACACAAATCCTCACATGACCAAGTCATTCGTATGCAAAATAAACAGTTATGGCTTGAGTAAAGAACGCTGAAGAACTCCACCACTTATATTACATAAATCTGGCCTAACACTATTTAACTGTAAAACTGTTTTCTATTTTTCAGGTAACTAAACACCATCTGTAGAGCATATCCTCTAATCTCATATTTATTCAGCTTTTCAATTAGAATTTTATGATCAGTACTGTCAAAAACATTCAAAAGCTCAACAAAAATGTTAACCCAGTGATATATTTTATGCAGTTGATATATATTTGATTTATTCCATATGTGTCATTGATGTCTAGTTGTTTATTTCAAATTTCACTTAAGATATTTTTCCGATAAATAAGTCTATCTAACCTGGTTAAAAATAATTTCTCAAGAATTCTTGTAAACTATGAAAACAAGAATACTTGTCTGTAATTAGTAAAGACATATTTACATATCTCCATTTTTATAAAGTGGAATTACTTTAGCTACTTTCATATTGTCTGGAAATATTCCTGTAGAAAATGACAAATTGCAAACTCATTATGTCCACATTTACTCAATCTTTTGATATTTTATTTGCAAGATTTTTTATTTTTTTACAATGCTCAGTATTTCTTTTTTAGTTTTAAGTTGAAGGGAGATGGAACAATATAAGGAATGTGGCAGCATGGTAGACCTACATTTAGGTTGCCTTCAGGCCAAGGCCTCCCTTGCAAAATGTAATGGGATTTGCCAGGTTAGTAGGTTAGATTTAGATTCACCATAGATGCTATACTATAGATACTGTAGATACTGTAGATATGATACCACAGATAGATTACAGTATTTTCTGGTGTATAGGTCGCACCTGTGTATAGGTCGCATTGTCCAATTATCACCAATAGATTGGAAAAATCCCTAGA
Source organism: Garcialebias charrua (assembly GCA_038048925.1). Classification (NCBI taxonomy): domain Eukaryota; kingdom Metazoa; phylum Chordata; class Actinopteri; order Cyprinodontiformes; family Rivulidae; genus Garcialebias; species Garcialebias charrua. The sequence continues at coordinate 69,307 of JBBPBX010004874.1, forward strand.
TAGGTCGCACTGGTGTATAGGTCGCACCTACGTTTAGCTCTGCTGCAAATGTCTGCCACAGGAGCGCACAGCAAGGCTTTTAAGAAGATTAACACTTAAAAACAATTATTTGTTTGATAAAAATTATAGCAAATATATGTCTGAGCTGAACTTTTCCTTAATAAATTAACGTAATTGTGAAATGAGCTGGATTTAAAAATTTGTTTCACCGAAAGTGATAACAAGCCATATATAGGTCGCACCTGAGTATAGGTTGCAGGCCTTGAAAAAACATAAAAAGGTGTGACCTATACACCGGAAAATACGGTAGATTTACCATAGTTTAAAACTATTCAGAATACAAAATTATGTGGAAAAAGAGAGACCGGTCCTCGACACAGCCAATAGTCTTAGCGAAATGGATTGTGTGTTAAATGGGTTTGTTTTGAACCAAACCTTTTTTGTAAGAATTTTCTGTATTAATTTCAGGGTCAGCCAGGAGTGATGGGGTTAGAGGGGCAACCAGGACTACCAGGATACCCAGTAAGTGGTTCATGCCTAAGGTTTGGTTAACGCCTATTCACAAATGAATACATATAACAGAAAATAAATCAACAAACACAATTTATGAATTCAATAAAATAGTACATTTACTTAAGGATAGCAGCACGGTGGCACAAGTGGTAGAGCTGCTGCCTCTCAGTGAGAAGGTTGCCGGTTCAAATCCCAGCCCGCGGGCCTTTCTGGGTGGAGTTTGCATGTTCTCTCGGTGCATGCGTGGGCTTTTCTCCAGGCACTCCGGTATCCCCCCACAGACCAAAAACACGCATGTTAGGCTGATTGGTAACTCTAAACTGTCCCTAGAGATAAATATCGGGTAACCTTGGATGAGCTTAATACAGAGTTGCTCTTTTATGTGACATAAAGTTTTACACACTGACACCAACGTTCATGCTCAACAATCCAGGTAAAAACACAACAATGTTCAGTCAGGTTATCTGGACATCTAAAAAAGTTGTCTGGTCCTCTGGACCAGACTTAACTTTTTGTAGATTTTTCTACCTGGATTATTGAGCACGCATCAGGTTGTCTGGATGTTTTTATTTTTATTTTTTAAAACACTAACTTAAAATCATTGACAGCTGCAACCATTCTAATATTCTCTGTTACATGTTGTGATTTTCCTAATAAAATGTAATGTGGGTGGGGGTGGGGTGGGGGGAGGGGGCTTGGAACTCAACACTGAAATAACTTTAATTTATTTATTGAGAAAACATACAGACCTCTTTAGATAACATTTTGTTCTTATCAGACATCAACAGTTTTATGCTGTCATCCTTCACATTGTGAAACTGTTGGTTTTACTGTGTTCAATAATCAGCTTTTTTTTTTTTTTGAGGGGCATCTTGGCAAGCCTGGGTCCGCCGGCCCACCAGGGCCTACAGGTGAAAAGGTAATATGACTCCTGAAATAGCAAATAGAATATAAATATTTGCATACTTTAATTTGGCTCCAAATATACCTGTTGCAAATGTTTGCATACAATATATGAGCCCATTTTTGATTATGCAGGATTTTTTTATGCATTGCAGGGTTTTTCAGGCGAGGACAATAAGACTCCAGGACCGCCAGGGCCCTTAGGTGAACCAGTAGGTCTTGCTTTCCTTTAAACTCTGCTTTCTAAACCCTCCTTGTTCCCTTTAAACCATTTCAATACAAGGTCCTTGTTGGATATCGAATTTTTGTCCAAATAAACCCCCAAGTTTTGCTTTAAAATCTTGTTTTGCCTTAACAGAAGAAAATACAGCTCATTTTCCTTAAATACACCATGTCAGTGGTATTATTTAGTCATCACTTTTCAGAGTCAGAATTTCTTTATTGTCGTTCCACCACATGGGGTGGAACAAAATTATGTAGGGTCCCACTTACATCCAACAATAAAATGTAAAATTAAAAACAGTAATAAGATCTAAAATATGAACTAAGAAAAACATTAACTAAAAATAAACTAAACACTAATAGCATAAAAACAATACGCCGAACAGCAGCACGAACATCAGTCTGTGTGCGCAGATGAGCACAAATGAACAAAGCAACATGAAACAGATCAGCAGCAACATGATGTGATTTTTTTCAGTGATTATCCTGGTTAGATATTCATGAGTCTTAACAGCTTCAGAGTAGAAGCTGCTCCTCAGTCTAGTGGTTCTACACTTAATGCTCCTCAACCTTCTTCCTGAGGGGGAGCAAGGCAAAAAGTGTGTGTACTGGGTGAGTGGGGTCCTTCATGATGCAGGTGGCTCTCTTCCTGCATCTGGAGGTGTAAATGTCTGGGATGGTGGGGAGGCTGACTCCAACAGTCTTCTGTGCAGCCTTCACCACTCTCTGCAAAGCTTTTGTTTCTGCAGCTGTGCAATAATAATAATATAATAATGAATTCAATTTGTAATGCACTTTTCATTAATAAAAATCTCAAAGTGCAGCCTCCATGCCACACGTTGATGCTGCAGCATCAACTTTCATTTAGCTGCAGACATGTTTAAAGCTGCAGTCGGTAACTTTCTGTAGAACGCAGCACTTAGAAAAAATTTCAACAGGCAAATCATTCTGGTCCCTCCCACTCAGAGCCATATATGGCTCTGCTCCTCGTCACTCTCGCAGTAAATCAGCTCAGCTTCCATTACTCCGCCTCCACTGCATGTCCTCTCGCAGCCGCTGCGATTTTCTGTGTTTATATGTTAATAAAAAGTTCTAAAAAATAAAATAAAAACAGGGAGCGCTGGTCCAGCACACCAGAACACCAGCAAATCTGCTGAGCCTCTTGCAGCCATGTTGGACATGAGATTAATTCGCTCGTGACAAATTCATTCATTTCCTCAATTCATTCATGGACTCAGCTGCGGAGGATGAAGCAATCACTTGACTTTTGGCAAAAAAACAAAAGAAAAGTCCAGATCAGGGATGAAGAAGGGGAATTTAATACATTTGTGTCACATACAAAACAGTTTTGCATCGCTTTGCAATTATTTCAACGAGAACCTGCGCGGCCGCTGCGGGCTGGGACGGGGGGGGCGTGGGTTAGGAGCGTGAGAAGTGAGAAGCTCTGTTTTTATTGGCTGGTTAAAAACTCTGTTTTTATTGGCTGGTTAACGGCGGGTCACTGTGGCTTTTTTGAAATTCTTATTTACCACCTGGAGAAGCAAGGGGACTATAGTTTTTTTCAGAGATTACTTTGTCTAACATCAGCCTGTCAGGAGATAGTGACAGAGTGAAGAAATATGTTAAAAACATATTTTTTGACAACTTACAGACTGCACTACAGAACTGCAGACTGCAGCTTTAAACTAAATGTTCAGCATGGTTCTTAAACAGTTTTGCGTGTGTTCTCCCATACACAATATTGTGAATCACAATATTATCTCATTACAAGCATTTTTTTTTTTTGTAAATTCATTGAAACTTTTTTCCTTTGAGAAAAGTGAGAGCCCCTTGGAATACAGAATTTCACTTACCAGTATATTGTTAAAATATGTGGGGCATACTATATCAGCCCAAACAAATATATCATTCTTAAAGTAACATCTAATAATTATCACAAGATATTTGGGTCAGGGGGATGGCAGCAGTACAGTACAAGTATTTGTAAGCATTTTGATTCCAATCTCTGAAAAGCTCTGACTATAGACAAAACTTTGTGGTGCACAATGGTACTCTTCCATATATACAGAATTATGAAAACTTAAAGCATATTAATTAAATGATAACCTTTGTTGGATGAAGGTGGGGATTGCTATAGTGTCTGTATTTTTTAAATTTAATTTAATTTTTATATAAATCTGCAGCTCGGTAAAAATTAGAGACAAAAACAGCATGCATGCACAGTGAGTTCATGGGTTTGTATTTTTGTTTACACAGGGTTCTACAGGAGAGCGTGGAGAACGCGGAGAGCCAGGGGACAATGGATACCAGGTAGATCATTAAAGTAATCCAAAACATGTATAAGTCAGATCAGAAGACAAAAATCCACTTTGTTTAGTTTTGTAATGAATGGACACATAAACGGTTATGTACTGGCTGACGTGGTGAAGTTATTTAACTAAATAAAGATAATCTTTACCTGAATTTTGTTTGATAATTGTTTATTTGAGCAGGTAGGCTGTATGTGACACTATTTCTCGTATTTTCACGTCACTTGTTGCTTTTGTTGAATACGTTTGAGAATTTCTATCCTCAAACCAAATATAACATATTTTATTATTTGAGCGTCCTGATGATGATGCACTGGATAAAAAAAATACAGCAGCGTGGCTTTAAGTCAAAAGTAGGGAACAAAGAGGAAATGAGTTATATACATATCAAAATGATAAGGATTAAATCTTACGAGCAAAAGTATAATGTCTTGACATATTTCAGGGTCATCCTGGTCCTATTGGGCCTCGTGGGACCATTGGCCCACCAGGACTGCCGGTAAGTGGACAAATTTTTGTTGCACAGTGGGGTCTAAGTATTGATCTGTCTTTATCCTTATATCAAAATAAGCAACCACAGTGTAAAGTAACATTTTAACAAAAATAGAAAAGGTACAGATAACATTTTAAATCTGAGGGATTCACTTTTATAAAAGATGTGTACTTCAGAGGAAACTTCTTGTCAGAATATGAGCTTTGTATTTCCACTTTTATTCCATACAAAGTAACTCCAACAAGGATTATCCATTTTGTTATAGAAATACTGCTACAGAATGTCACATGGCCACAATACAAATATAGATAAGAAACATTTAATATCTGAGTTCTTTTCTTGCAGGGATCACCAGGTGAATCTGGAGAACCAGGCCCAAAGGGAGAAAAAGGGGTTCCAGTGAGTTGTTGCAAATATTTACTAGTTCTTTAGAGGAGTTCTGAAACACATACTTTCATTGTCTTAGTTGTGATGTTTATTGTACAGTAGTCCCTCATTTATCACAGGGTTTAGGAGACCACGCCCCCACGAGAAGTGGGGGGACGGGGACGAAGTAGGGATATAGTAGTTCAAGTTCAAGTACACTTTATTGTCATTACCATCTCATGTAGTACTTGGGAAAGAACAAAATTATGTACAGTAGTAGTAGTAGTAGTAGTAGTAGTAGTAGTAGTAGTAGTAGTAGTAGTAGTAGTAGTAGTAGTAGTAGTAGTATTAGT
>JBBPBX010004875.1:0-27978 GCA_038048925.1 Garcialebias charrua
ACACAAAACTGTGATGAGGGTGTTGCTCCGGTGCCGTTACGCTTAAGTCATTAATTGTCCCGTACACAAAACATCACTGATCAGCCAACAGATTCTGCTGTGCAACACTCGCACAGCTCCAATAAAATATATATTTTAGCATCTTCTCCACGATTTGTTGAATCGCCCAAATAATTTGTTTGTAACTGCAAATAATTAGCAAACAAATTAAGACAAACTTCCCTCTTGTACCAAATATTCCCGTCGACGTGGCATCTTCCCATTTTGATTATTCTAAACAGAATAAAGCTGTTACATTAACGTTTTTTCTAAAGTCACACATGTACATTATAAAACCCTATAAATTTTAATAATAACATGCATGTTCTTGCTTATTATGTACTGGTCTGCTGTTTTTGGCTACAGGTGTTTTTTTTTTCTAAAACGACACATTTTGTACATCCCGTCATGGCGTCCGATTTCCTGCGAGGATTGTAGAAGTTTCATTTTTTATGTTTGACGACTGAAGCCTGTCTCACCTGTTTTCCTCTGAAGGTTTAAAAGAAATAGAAACGAAGCAGTTGTGCAGCGGATGCGACACGCGTATGAAGCTGAACGATCGAGCCCCGTGGCTGGAATCATGCTGAGGATGAGACGATCGAGCTAATATTAGGAGTTACCACTAAAAATGATCTATACAGTTTATTTAACACATCTGGTAAATTAAAAAAAGAAAAGTACAATTATTCAACCTACTCGTCTCGTAGTATGGTTCTGGTCAGCTGTTAGCATTTCCTGCTAATGTTTAGCCTGTGAAGACAAGTTGCCAATTTTCTAACATTTAAATGTCATTATTTATTATTTTCCAGGTGCTGCTCTTTGATGCTTTTCTTCGCCCACTTAGTTAAACGCTGCCAAATTAAACCAACGCTAAGATTAGATGTCAGTGGGAAAGTTTGGAGTTGATGCAACTTTGCTCGTAGAGCAGTAGAACTAATTTGGCGCTCATAAAATCAAGGAAATCCCTCTTTGACAGATATTTTTTAAAAACATTTAATCTGAACTACAAGTTGGAGGTGGGGTGAGTCCATGCAAATGGGACGTAACAAAAAAAAAAAAACATAATTTGAAATAATTAGAGAACGTCCTCTGGAGGAACGCATTCCGTGTTTTGTTTGACCGTCCATGCCCACGTTCAGAGGAAGACGTGAAAGTGTCTTTCATTTTATTCCTCGGCTCCTGAACGACGGCAGTAAAAAAGCACGTTTGGATGAACAGTTGGCTCTTTACAGGAAACCAGCCAATATCAACATGAAATGATCGATGCGGTGCCATTAATAAGCTGCAGCACTTGAGTAGCTACGTTTTCAAAATTAGTTCACACTGACTTACAAACCCACCTTCACCTTGTCTTTTCAACTAAAATGACAAATTAGAATCTACTGTAATGAGCTCTATGTTAAAATTTTTAATCAAATCTAATTTAGGTGTCTGTTTCCCCAACACTGAAACGTTTATATCCATCTTATCTGAAAGTCCTGAGCTGTGTCGTCTTCGCAGGTTTTCAGAGGTTGTGTTAGGTCTGATTGTCACACGAATGTAACATTTTTTAATGTTCGCCCAGAGGATCAAACCTCCCACTCCCACAGGCCTTCGAGTAATAATAAAGTGGACAGAAATCTGCACCTTTTGTTCCTGTGGTTTGTTTGTCCAAATGTCAGCAGCTTGTGGATCGAAGACACAAACCGTCTCATGAGCATCAACACCAAACTGACAACGTAAACTTCACTGCTTGACCAGAACAACTTGCATCCACACAAACTGAGGTTCGTCTTCACATCTTAGCTCAAGTTAATGAAACGTGAGGCTTGAGGCTTGTCAACATCGATTCAGTCATTTTAGTCTCAAGTTTTCTGTCGACTGCTCCGTCTACACCACAACATGTAGCTCTTTCAAACAGCTCCTCAAAGCGTGGATTAGTCTGATTTGTCACTGTGCAGATGAACTTACGTTTATGTCCAGTAAAATTCACAAACGTTTTTGGTAATCAGCAAAGTTCACGCCAAGTTAAGTCAGGTCCTCTGTTTTTTTATTGTTGAGACGTTTCGTCCAAAGGATGTAGGATATTTGGTCAGTATTAAACTGACACACTTTACCTTAATTCGTTACTTATTCAGGTTGAATAGTAATTCACGGATTCTATTTCTTTTCAGGATTAACAAACCAGAAACCATAATGTGACAATGGAAACGTTAATTATAGTTAGCATGTCAGAGACACTGCCTTTTATTTAAAATAAACTAAAATTAACATCATGTACACTTGATTGACTGATTTCAATTTCTTGCATTTACTTGTCAGCAAATTTAATTGTGAACAGACACAAGTAATGGGATGAAATATTTACTTATATCCGCAGGCATTTAGCTTAATGTTTACCGTATTTTTCGGAGTGTAGGTCGCATTGTCCAATTATTACCAATAGAAAAATCCCTAGATAGGTCGCACCTACGTTTAGCTCTGCTGCAAATGTCTGCCACAGGAGTGCACAACAAGGCTTTTAAGAAGATTAACACTTAAAAACAATTATTTGTTTGATAAAAATTATAGCAAATATGTGTCTGAGCTGAACTTTTCCTTAATAAATGAACGTAATTGTGAAATGAGCTGGATTTAAAAATTTGTTTCACCAAAAGTGATAAAAAGCCATATACTGTATAGGTCGCAGGCCATGAAAAAAATGATAAAAAGGTGCGACCTATACTCCGAAAAATACGTTAGTTACCAGCTTAGGGTGGAAAGATGGGCGAGCTCCCACAACAAACACGGTCCCACAAGCAGCAAAAGTGGATCAACCAGTTTGATGGTGAGAAGATGATAATGCTGGATTTTCTACTTGGATTGTTGAACATGAACTTTATGTTTTGAACCACTTTGACCATGACTGTCTCAGAGGAGTCGATGGGTAAGAAATTATCTTCTCACCATCAAACTGGTTGGCCCACTTGTGCTGCTTATGGGACTGAGTTTGTTGTGGCTCCTCCTCGGACTGATGAAGTCCTTTGGATGAAACGTCTCAAATGCTTTGTAAATACACCTCTACACCATCTCCGGGGCAGAGGTGGTTTAGAGGCAGGGCTGCCGACGTGCGGCCAGAAAGTCCCAGTTCAACTTCCAGCCATTCCCACATGTCGTGGTGTCCCTGAGCAAGACACCTAATCCCTAATTGCTCCCCGGGCACCCACTGCTCCACCTGGGCGTATCTCAGGTGTGATGGTTAAATGCAGAGAACTAATTTCATCATTGTATGGGAACATCTTGACAACACTTCTACTTCCATATGAATGTTCAGAGAACAAGCTCATCCCAGTGGTTTGGGTGAAAATGGGTTATAAAAATAAAACCAGTCGCTCTCGGCCATTTTCAGATTGTGAAAGTAGGTTGGAGACCCCTGGTCTGGAGTATCATCCATCCATTTTCTTTACCAGATTTTCCTTTTGTGCCATGGGGAGAGGTGCATCTCCAGCTGTCACTTTCAGTGGCATTAGATGCATTTTACTCTTATTTTATTATTTTTTTTTACTGTAAAGCACTTTGGTCAGCTTTTGATATAAAGCACAACTAATTTAATTCAAAATGTATAACGGCTGATAACACTTTATTATTGGCTACGTTTGTATATTTTAACCTGCCTGTCAAGTTCTGACAGTTTGTGCAGGTCAGAAGTTAAATCGTAGGAGAACATGTAACTGTCCTGATCATAAAACTGCATGTGTGAAAACAAATGATGCAGCAACACTTATAAATAAAAAACTTGAGTTACCCTAATCAAGAGCACAAAACATGTTAAAAGTTCTTTAGATGGAATTACTGGAGTCTTCAGTGTTTTTTTTTTTTTCCTGTACATTTTGGGAGGAAATAAAATTGTACCACAAACTCTTTAATTTTTACATTTTTTCCAAATACGTTAGATCCATTTAGCTGTTTTTAATAAATCAACTGTATGAAACTTAAGCCACAGGAAGCACATTGTAAATTGTAGTGCATTTCATAAACCATGATAAAAAAGGACAGAATGTTACTTAATGTGAACGTTGACCTCTCCGAACATCTGTCCAGATGTCTTTCTTTTGAAGAGAATAATTAAAAATAATGAAAGTTTTCAAAATGCAGTTTGCTCGTTTTACTCTGTGGGGGAATCTGACCTTAATGGGTTGAGGGTTTTCCCCAGCATCTTTCAGGAAATCCTGCCTTGCTCCAAAGCACTTCTGAACTGATTTAAATACCAGATCACCTGCAGAGCCACAAGTTAACATTCTCATATTTATTGAATCACTTCGTTGCACACGATGCTGCAAAATGCAAACACTGTATGTACATGAGACAGTACAAACATGGGAGGCAGCTGCTTTTCCAGACTGTCCACCAGGGGGCAGCAAACACCACACTCTGACAAATACTAGATAAATCTGATTTCAAGTGCTTCAAAACATTGCTTTTCTTCAGAGAAAATACAACTCTAATAATCTCACAGGGGGAAAAAAAAGATACAATGTAAACATGATAAAAATTACAAGTTCAGGTTATTCATGCTGACAGACTGCGTGCTTTTATTCATAACTCAGTGAATTTTATCACATGATCCAGTTTTAACCCCCTCCTAACAAGACAAATAGAAACAGCACATTTAACTCCTGCATTTACAAACTTAAATTCCTGTTGTCACGTTCATTCAGTTCAGATCATCCGAAAACCTAACTCTTTTTACCTTGTGCTTATTAGACTAATGAAACAGGTAAAATTATTCATTCAGTTTTGGCAAAGTTCAAACTTTACTTTAAAATAAGCTGTGCTCCTTAGAACATTGAGGTTAAAATGTTCTTTGACCTTTTCGAACGGGAGCAATTCATTTAAATTTAGCAGCTGGACAGAAATCGACATCTGCAGAGGTCAGAAGATTCCTGCAATTCTATAATAACCAAAACCTTGTAGGCTGATTTATTTGAGCTGAATGAACACAACAGTAGCTAAAGCTGCATCAGCGTTCACATCTGCATATTCCACTCTGTCTGTGCGCATTTTCACTCCACTTAACAGAGCGAGCTGTTCTCTGATCAGATCGTGGAAGAATAAAATCTCAGCTTTCAGCCGTTCAAACGTCCGATCTTCTGCTACAAGGTGAGACTCCATGACGAGCACAACCACTGACGTGTCATCAAATTAAATAATACTTCTTGGCTGCAGCCCTCAAAAGAGATGGGAGAAAAAAAAATTAAAAACGAGACAACGCCGTTCTAATCAGCACCTGGCAGGTGCGCTGACGAGGAAGATCTAATGATGGACGCTCGGTCAAAAACGTCTGGGCTGTCTTTTCATTGCATAAATATTCCTGACTTTAAACCATCTGGAGCTTCATGTCTGAGAACACAAACAGTAAACTACACAGATGGTTGGACTAAAATCCGGAGTGTGTGTGAAAGAAAAGAGCTAAACACAAATAAAAACAAGAACTTCAGTTTGTCGGTGCTGCCTCCATCCTTCGATTAGTTCATAAAAACATCCGAGGATCATTAAAACGTTTCTTTTAAAACGCCCCACAGAAAGATTTTAAGTCAGTTTAAACAGCTACAATAGTTCATGCAACATTAATCCTGGAGGTAGCAGACGACACCGATTCCTTTTCGTTGTTGTGAAGATGCATGCGCTCACAATCATCTGCGGTGACTTCAGTTCATCATAAATAAATAAGTGTTTGAGATGACGTCTTCACAAGTATAAAGTCTTTGCTAATGACAAAAAACAAACATCTAATGTGCTTTTTAAATATTTGGAGTTAGAAAAAGAGAAAGTGCACCTGCTGCTGCCGGTCATTCAGCACTGGCTGACTGTTTGTGCTGCCACAGGAAACACCCACCAGTTTAAACAAGCTGCTGGTTAACTGGTTGTTTCAGACGAGCGATGAGTAGATCACTGGTGAGCGTTTCCCTTTTGAAAAGCTGCTCAGGCGGCATTCACTTGAACAAAACCACTGAGGACAATGTGCCAAAGATGGAACTAGTGAATTAAGAAAAGCACATTTAAAAAACCAATAACACTTCAGTTTTGTGGTCAAGTTTAAAATAGAACAGTCCTCTGCGTCAGACTCAGTCGGTGTTTCTTTTAATAGAGCGACGTGGAAAAAAGAAAATCTGCTGCCAGTTTTCTACTTTTGGCAACAAAGTCGGTGCATTTCAAGCTGTTGTGAGTTTGCATTTTATAATTAGAGACATGTAAAGATTAAATAGCTACCGTAATTTCTGGTGTATAAGCAGCAGTTATTTTTAGATTTTTTTTGCATAGATTTGTCAGTCCTGCGACTTATATAGATTTTTTTTCCCTTTCGACACTTTAAATTTTGAAGAACTGCAACAAGCGAGTCCACCCGTGCACGCTCGCTTCACTCAGCCGGTGCAGGAACACTGGAGAGCTAGCGGCTCTGGCCGCGATGGATGAATGGATGGCGCCGCACCACCCAGACAAAATGAAGCAGTTTTGATCATTAAAGTGCATTTATTAAGGAAAAGTTAAACAGACGCATTTTTGCTATAATGTTGAGCAAAAAGTTGTTTTTAAGTGTTAATCTTGTTAAATTTCGAAGAACTGCAACAGCGAGTCCTCCCGCATGTGCTCGCTTCACTCAGCTGCAGGAACGCTGAAGAGCTAGTGGCTCCAGCTGCAATGGATGGATGGATGGATGGATGGATGGCGCCGCGCCACCCAAGCGAAATGAAGCCGTTTTGACCATTACTGTTCCTTTTTTATTTCTTTCGGCTGCTCTCTTTTTCAGGGGTCACCACAGCGAACTAAGTCGCACAAAGACGTGGCGATTATTTTTACACCGGATGTCCTTCCTGACTCAACACAGACCACCGAGCTACCACAGCCCTCTGTGTGGAGCAGAGAGCTGCTATCCAGGGCGCCCGAGGGCGCAGATGTGGGGGTTAACAGCCTTGCTCAAAGGCCCAAAGTGAGGCGAATGAGGGTGGAGACAGATGTGGGTGCCTCATTTATCCCACCCACATTTTTTTAATATTGTCGGTACCAGGAGCTGAACCAGTAATCTTCCGATCACAGGCCCACCTACTCTAACCTCTGCACCACCACTCCCTCCCCGTTTTGACCATTAAATAAAAACTGTAAACTCAATGGGTCAGCGGTGACGCATAGTAAATGCGACGTATATGCAGGAAAATACGGTAATTTGACAATCGTGCCAGAACAAAAAAAGAACAACGGGCCGTGCATGTGGTGAAATGAAGACGCAGCACCGTCTTACTGTGCACCACCTTTCAGGACTTGCAGGTGAGAATGGAACAGAAATAATCAGCTGTTCTGATGAAAAAAGCTCAGAAACAGAAAAACTTCATATCAGTCGACCTCCGACTGCGGACGCTTCACCCTTCATCACGAGTCTTTTACACTCGAGTGAAGTGGAAAAATAGAATTCAGCTTCATCGGTCACAACTGGGTCACAGTTGGCCAACTGGGACCGCTTCCACCCAGAATATCTCGTATTTACTGGAAACACATGCGGTCTTCACGAGACGGAGCCAGGAGCTGCCGTTTGCAGTCGTTCCATTTGTATTTAATAATAATAACAATAATAATAATATTAATAACAATAATAATAATACAGTAATAATTTGGCTGCTTAGAGTTGAGCTGTTCATGCAAATTAAGGTAATCCAGCACAAACAGGTTAACTCTGGAAACTCTAGACATTTTTCAAAGGAACAATTGAGTCTTGCAAGAATTCAAACTCAGCAGCTGCACAACATAAGATATTTTAATGCTCTTATTATTCAACACTGGAGCATTTTTATATACAAGTTTGTGAAGTTTAAACCCAAAGAATCACCCAGGAGGGAAAGTTTTAGCTGATTTGTAGTGTTTTAGACATAATAAGATCTAAAATTGGATTGTAATCCAACAGCTAAAGCTTAACGAGCGTGTCACTGGAGAACTGTGTGTTTAGAGGAACAGTAACGACACTCCGGGGTTTCTTTTTAAGCGTCGCTTTAAACGCAGACAGTCGATCACTGCGCAGTCGATGGAGAAATCAATAAGCGGCAGGAGTGGGACGACGCACCGCTCACCTATCGGCTATAAACAAACAGAAGCCGTGAAACTGAAACTAAATCGATGAACGACACGTCTCAGAAAAGCACAGCGCCGGCGGCTTTAAACTCGACCACAAAAAGCTGCAGCTGTGAACGCCGCCCGAGCAGAACGACAGACTCGTCAGAAAATACGTTGTGATGTTGACGTGAGCGGCAGAACGTGATGGATGTTAGGAGGATGATGGATGTTAGGAGGATGATGGAGGTTAGGAGTGTGACGCCGAGTCGCTGCTGGGCTGTGCTTCTGCTTCACCCTCATCATCGTCGTCATCATCATCACTCAAAAAGCAGCGGGAACATCCCTAAAATACAGCCGATGGACACGCCAATGCCTTTACCCTGCAGGAGGACGAGAACTCGTGTTGGCACATTTTAAATTTAAATCATCACATTTACCTTAGACAAGCTGAAACTGGAGAAACGACATTTCCTACAAAACTGCAGTGTGAATGCTCATCGCTGAAGAATTAGCAGAAAAACAGCTGAAATTAGCTAAAAACTTGCCGAATTGTAGCTGAGATGGAAGAACAGGCCTAAAACAGGGGAAGGACGCAGAACGAACACATATTTGCTGAATTAGGTTTTAATAAGCAGAAATGAGCACAGCGATAGGAAATTAACAAAACAAAAAAAAGCTTAAAAGTAGCTAAAAAGGCAGGAAAAAGCTTAAACAACCAGAAAGAAGCAGAAAGAGTGGAAATGAGCTTAAAAAAAGTGGAAATAGCTGAAAAGGCCAAAATTAGCATAACAACAGCTAGTAGCTGAATTAGCAGAAAATGCTGAAATTAGCTGAAATTAGCATACAAAGTTAAATAGGCTCAAAGTATAAATTACAAAAAAAACTTTAATTCATCTGAAAACTGCTGAAATTAGCTAAAAATGCTAAAAATGTATCGGGTAGCTGAAAATGTAGAACAAGTTTAAATTAGCAGAAGAAAACTGAAAGAACACATTTGCCCAATTAAGATGAACGAAGCAGAAATCAGCATAAAAAAGTGGAAATTATACTGAAAAGAAAAAAAGCTTAAATTAAAAAAAACAGCTGAAAAGCAGCTAAAGACAGAAAGAAGCTTAAATTACCAAAAAGAAGTGGAGAGAGAGCACATTTTTGCTAAATTAGGCTGAAAAAGGTTGGGAGTGCAAAAAATTTGGAATTAGCTGACAAAGCTAAAATAGACATAAAACAGCTAAAACAGCTAAATAGTAGCTGAATTAGCAGAAAATACTGAAACTAGCAGAAAAAACCTGAAATGAGCATAAGCTGAAATTAGCATAAAAAAGTTAATTACTGTAGGCTCAAAGAAGGAGAAATTACAAGAAAAAAACAAATTCATCAGGAAACCGCTGAAATTAGCTAATAATGTAGAACAAGCTTAAATTAACAGAAGAAAACTGAAAGAACACGTTTGACTAAGATGAACGAAGCAGAAAAAAGTGGAAATTATACTGAAAAAAAGCTTAAATAAAAAATAAAAAAAACTGCTGAAAAGCAGCTAAAAAGACAGAAAGAAGCTTAAATTACCAAAAGGAAGTGGAGAGAGAGCACATTTTTTACTAAATTAGCCTGAAAAAAGTAGAAAAGAGTGCAAAAAATGTGGAATTAGCTGACAAAGCTAAATTAAACATATAGCAGCTAAATAGCTGAAATTAGCATAATAAGCTGAAATGAGCAAAAACAAGTTGAAGCACAAATTTTTTTTTAATTAGCAGAAAGAATATGAAAGGAGCACAAAACAGCTGGGGGAAAAAACCAAACGGGTAAAATTAACTGAAATAAGTTTAATTTGCAGAAGGAAGCTGAAAGAAGCTGAAGCAGAACAAAATGTGAAAGGAGCAGTAAAAGGTTGTAAACACATCTAAAGATGTGAAGGATGTAAAATGAGCTTAATTAATTTTCTATGAGGAAAAAGCTAAATATTTCAAAAAAAGCTAAA
Organism: Garcialebias charrua; assembly: GCA_038048925.1. Classification (NCBI taxonomy): domain Eukaryota; kingdom Metazoa; phylum Chordata; class Actinopteri; order Cyprinodontiformes; family Rivulidae; genus Garcialebias; species Garcialebias charrua. The sequence continues at coordinate 10,073 of JBBPBX010004875.1, forward strand.
GTTGCACCAAAAGTCATGGCAAGATTGTCCTGAAAGAACTGAATGTTTTGATTTATGAAATAGCTCAAAAATGGTGGAACAAGAAAGATGCAGAAAAAAGTATGGAAGAAAAATGGATCATGATAAGAGTGAATGCTTCACAAGCGTTCACACAACAAACAGGTTTAGTTACACAACGTGCGCGGTGACATCTGAAATTCAAAGCAGGGTTGTGTCAAGGCTGGTTTATACTTCTTGTCGCACGTCTTTTACCCCCCGTTGAGGCTTGTGTGTCACCGACCGCATTGAGTGTTTATACTTTGAAACGACGTGGGGGATACATTATAGTTAATACCTCCCTCTTCCCTCCCACTGCATACGTCACGCGCACTCCCACTGCATACGTCGGCGAGTTTCTCTCCTCAGGACCATGCGGGGGGCTCCGCTCGCTTTAAATGCGCATTTTTACGCATAACAGCAGAGTTTTCTTTGTTTTAAAAGCTGCGCGCATGCGCAATCCTCTTCATTTTGTCAACTTTACACGCGCATGCTTTAGCTCCTGTGTGCGCGCGCATGTTCGTAAATATATATATAAATATATATGTATTGGTGTGTGTGTGTGTGTGTTGGGGGCAATGCGCAAAGTGTGTGGTCTCCAAGCTCTCTCCACGCTCGCAGAGACGCACGGTTTGCGTGTGCGCACAGACGAGTTTCTCTTCAAAACTATCCATGTCAAAGCAAAAACAAAAACCGGCTTCTAAAAGAGTAGCGGGTAGCGGTGTAATACACCATATATGGACATCCAAACAAAAAATGCCCACAAACTTTGAACCAATCACACGCTGCAAGCCGCAACCTCCGCGTCTCGCAGTGCTGACTGGGGGCCATGTAGAAGACTGCTGTCACCGGGGGATCGCAGCGGGAGTGCAGACGGAAGTTGCACAACTTTTTTTCACTCAACGGGGGGTAAAAGACGTGTGACAAGAAGTATAAACCAGCCTTTAGTGCTCCAGCTGAGAGCCTCTTTGCATGCACGTAGGCAAGGGGGGTTCGGGGGGTTCGAACGAACCGCCCACTTTTAAAGGAGAAGTTGACAATGCTAAACTAATGTGGCTGGATAGCTCAACTGATAAAGCGTCTGCCTTCAGTCCCAAAGCTCGTGGGATCAAGTCCCGCTTGGTACAACGTTTTTTTTTTTTTTATTCATTCCAAATTAAAAAAGCACAAGAAAACTATTTACAAAACAGCAAGGAATAAAACAATGCATTAAATGAAAGGAATCAGACGAAGAAAATAATCTTATCTGCCCCTTCTCAAACTATTTTTTTTTCAAACACTCGATTCAAACAACTAATTTTACATTTGTCTTTTATTGGATAAAAAAGTAGTTAATATGCCTGTGAAGAAAGAAGAATGGTTAACACATTCTTCTTTTTTTATCCAATAAAAGAGTGTTTGAAAAAAATAGTTTGAGAAGGGGCAGATAAGATTATTTTCTTTGTCTGATTCCTTTCATTTAATGCATTGTTTTATTCCTTGCTGTTTTGTAAATAGTTTTCTTGTGCTTTTTTAATCTGGAATGAATAAAAAAAAAAAACATTGTACCATGCGGGACTTGATCCCACGAGCTTTGGGACTGAAGGCAGACGCTTTATCAGTTGAGCTATCCAGCCACATTAGTTTAGCATTGTCAACTTCTCCTTTAAAACAAACCGCCCCCCACAAAATTCTGGCTACGCCCATGCTCTTTGGACACACCAGCCAGGAGCTCACTGCTCTTTTCAAACCAAGTCCACACCCGCTCAGTTCCATAAAAACCAACGGAGCTCACCATGTGAGAGCTGAGCCTGGTCTGCCACATGTCCGCCTGTTTGGGCGTCAGATCTGGAACCTGCATGCCCAGTTTGGAAGCAAGAGCCTCCACGTAACCTGCAAGACTACAGAAACATCTGGATTCATTTTAATACTCTTAAACTTTCATGTTTTTAACGCTTTTAGGAGATTTTTAACTTGACCACCTCGACCATAAGAAGTTTATTAGATGCTGTGCAACATCACAAGTGAATATTTTAACTTTAACCACATAAAAATAAAAATAAAGTAAATATTTTGGTTGCAAATGTTTTTTTTTTTTACTACTTTTTAAAAGTGTGACCAATGCAAAAAAGTAGATACAAAAGTCTGTTTTATTATTTTTTAACTAAAAAAATATATATATATATAAAAAATGAAGCAATCACGCAATTACAAATAATTAAACACGGTAACAACACTTAGATTAAAACACTTTGTTAGGACCTTCATTAGCAGTAAAGATATATATACAGTACTGTATACCAGTAATTAATAAGTAATTATAAATAATGAAAACATATTAAGTTTGTTATTATGAAGAAACGCAGTAAAAATAAACACAAAGATCCCCAATGAGAAACTGTGAGGATATAAACTAAGATGTTTATCTCAGGAAAATAATGAATAAATAAATTAGATGGTGCTTTGTTTTTTTTTACGTCAAAACGACTCAAATTCTGAATACTGGGAAAACAAAGGGAACTGTTCTCATTAACTCTGAAACGAGTTACAACACATTTGATCTGTGTTAACAGCCCTGAAACAGACTCGACACATATAGTCGGGTTCCTCTGAGACTGCTGGAAAATGCTGCTTACCCAAGACCTGCCAGATCTGAAACCAAGTTCCCCAGAGCCGCCGCTGCAGGAACACAAAGAAACAAACACTTTGATTTTCTCATGGAGTCAAAAAGAAACTAAAACAGCGTCACATCTGGTGCGGGATCCTGCAGTGTTTCTCCACTGACAGAGAAAATGATTATCTTTGTTTGTGTGTGTGTTGCTGGTAAACAGTTTTATGCAAAGAAACGTACAAAAGAGAAACTAAATTACCGATTCAGGAGGAGAAGAAACTTCACATGTTATAGGAGCTAAATATAAAATGTCAGAGCAGGTGTAGTCGATGTCTAATCCATAGGTTTTCAAACCTTTTCCCCTCATAACCCTCATGTTTATTAAATAACATTCTTCAATGTCTCTTTAACACAATGGAAATATTTGAATAACATAAATACTTCTTTAATAGCGTTAATACAATTTTTTAATTTTTAAACATGGGATATTTTTCATTCTTCATTCAAGACAAACTTAATTAACAAAAGTTTTAAATTTCAACTTCCAAAAATTACAGTTTTGAGAAACAGCATCAGAAACCACTTTAAAACTTTACCTATTCACATACAGGTACAGTAGTCCCTCGCTACTCTGCAGTTCATTTTTCACAGACTCAAAATAAGACTGGACATGACACAGCTGGCTGATTGATGGATGAGCCGCACGATCGGCATGGACGTTTAATTTAAAATAAATTATTTTAAATTATTTGGCGCCTGTGTGCAGCCCACAGCTGCAGAAAAGCTTCCTCCTGCGTGATCAACTGATCTCTGCTCTGCAGTGGAGAAGTGGGCGTGGCCAAGAGCAGCCGGAGTTTCTGTCTTAGAGAGTTTAGATTTTAGAAACATTGTTTAGAATATTGCAAGAGTGTGGGATATATACTAAATTAAAATACTACTTACTACTTATACTACTATTCATACTCTGTGGTTTTTCACTAATGGCGGGGCTTCAGGGTACGGACCCCCCACGATAAACGAGGGACTACTGTAATGAACGTAAATGTATCGCCACTTCTTCAAAGTATTACAGAAAATTATTTACATAAAACTAAAACAGAATCATAAACGCAGTTGTCATACCAAGTAACGGGGCTGAATTTGTAAACTGACTGATGCTGGAACACAAATAGCGGGGGTGGCCGGGGAGGGGAGTCCTCCCCCAGGAATTTTTGAATAAAGTAAATATGATATTCTGCATTTTGGTGTATTTTAATGGGATACAGTATTAAACATCTATGTACTTTAAAAAAAAAAAAAATTATATATATATATATACCGGTACACTTTTACGTTTTTTCTTTTTTTTTTTTTTTTTTTACCTCCGGGGGTCCAGGGACCTTAGTTTGAGAACCACTGTTCTCCAAGGGAATCAAATTAATCTTTAGTTTGATTTTTCACACTTTTTATTAATTTCCGGAGCTTTGAGGTTTTAGTTCCCCTCTGGCATTTCAGTTCACTCTGATCCTGCAACCTCAAGTTCATTTTTAATTAGGATTACCCGGTATGTTCAAAATCTGGATTATGTGTTTTATTTTATTCTCAAGCAGCAGAGACCAAAGATCTGCGCTCAGACATGTTTTACATGTACCAGAGACTTTTTGAGCCAGACAATCAGAAACTTTAACTGATTGGTTTAAGTCACTTCAAACACTTTCGTGATGCTTATATTTCTGCTGGTGTTAATAGAAGAGCCTCTCATGTCTGTAAATTCCTCCACAGCACTCAACCGAGCTGCAGGAAATAAGTGGCAGCAGCCCCGCTGCCGCCCCGGCGTTAAATCAGGAGGAGAAAATTGACAGTGCGATAAAAATCTAAATGAAAAAGAAAAAAAACTGCCTGATCCTCGAGGCTCGTCCTTCAGAATCTGCTGCTCCACTGGATGAAGTGAACACATCGAAAAGTCTTCAGTAAAGTTTGCATTCACTTTAATGAAAGTGACAGTAGATTAAAGTTTTGGAATAAACGATGAGAAAATAACCAAGCTGACAGTCAGAGCCTCTCTCCATCTTCGATGTTTTACTGTCAGCACAAGTCAAACAATTCCTCTTAATGCTCTACATCAACGATACAGGGCAGCTATAAATAATTAACTGAGTTTTCACTGTGGGTAGCTGGTATGGGATGCCAGGAATACATGTTTGGGTTTTAAAACACAAAAGTGCTAAATTAATTTGCTCCGGAGGCATTTCAAGCCACAGGGCACAAACGTTCCTGCAGGACCTAAAACTCCACATGGAGAGCTTCAATTTGAATTCTCTTCAAAGAGAAACTTCCTGATGGTGATGAGGTGAGACGACAATGTGGTCTCGGCTCATTTTTACCAGAACCTCGGACACAGATGGTGTATTACAGGGAGAAGGAGGAGGAACAGGAGTCAGGACCTAGAAACGCCCCTCCTCAAATAAAACTGTAAAATGAATGGGATCGGTCAACTGGCAGGGGTGTGAACACAAAAATAAAAAAGTGCTTGGACGGATGAAGGCACCAGAGAAGAGCAATTGATCTGACGCCCGCCTTCAGCCTCTGATTTGCTCTTTGCAGAGGAAACAGGAGCCAAGTATCCATGGAAACGGAAATCTAGTGGTAGGGAGAGGAAGGCGAGCTCCAGTGCCTTTACGGTTTTCACGGCGTAATAAAAGCCAACCCGAAACCCAGAAAAGGTGCCGTTATGACGGTCAGCTGTGCTGCAATAAACTCTAACTTGATCTAGTGTCAAGAAAAAAAGAATCGAAAGGCGTTTCAGGGCAAATTTGTGCTGCCGGTATCATCCCCTTCACCTTAACTGGAGAATGAAGACAAATGTCTGGTTTAAATAGGACGAAGCAGTCGTATGGCTTTCTGTCAGAGATGAACTGCTCTGCTTCCAGACGGCAGGAAGACTGGAACACCTGGAAGAGCCTCACGTTCCCACAGATACTCAGTGAGAAGTCAGTTGGTTTACCAGCAAACAGCAAGAGTTCATCATTTCAACCCAGCAGACACATTTTGGGAGGTGACAGACAGAAGATGGAAATCCTGCAAGATTTGCTGAAGTCCCAGAAGAACTTTCAGGAAAATAAAAGACACAATGGGCCTCATGCAAGAACATGTTCGTATTTTTATCCTAAATTTCTCTTACTTTTGTTCGTATGAAGCGTTCGTACGAACATGCCACGTCAGATTCAACAAACTCTTCTATCCTCAGGAAAAGTGTGTAAATGAGTTGCGTAAATATGATGAATCCCACCTGTTCTAACCACCTGCGCGTGCACGCGGAGAGGTTATTTACATAATTCCCACCCCTCAAAACACCATATAAGGCTACGTTTCCTGCCTCAGACGTGTCCATTCATTCAAAATCAAGAAGTAAAAAGAAGAACTTTACGCGTTCGGAGATTGAAGTTCTGCTCTCAGTCGCGCTGTGGCGCACCGCTACCCCCCCCCCGCAAGTGTCGGATGGTCAAATATTTTTAATTTTAGTGTAAACAACTGTGTTACATTATAGTTTCACTTATTCAGAAGAGCTGTGGCGCACCGCTACCCCCCCACCCCCCGCAAGTGTCGGATGTGTTTTTGAACAGAAGCATTTTAAAATGTCTCGAAACTACAGTTAACTTCATATTAATATTGTAGTGCATATGTTGTGTCTCCCGTGGGTCGTACAGTATCAGAAATCAAGAATAAATGGTTTGATCTGAAAATGGCTTCAAAAAAACGTCTCGCCGCAGCACGGACAGGAGGTGGTCAAGGTCTGCGTTACCGAGATGGATGGAAAATAAATGCCATGCTGCGCAAGACGCGTGCCAACATGTTTTGCAGCACAAATGAGTCATGCGCGCTCCTCCAGGCCATCGCGCAACCACATTTAGCAGGTTATATTTCGAATCAGATATAATTTGGACATTTATGGAGTGGTATTGCTTCCGATTGAGGAATGGGAATGCGTCAGGTGAAGGTGCTTTGATCCGTATGTGTGTACAGTCTATTGCTCCGATGGCAGCAATAGCATGAAAATCAGTCTTAATTTGTACTTGTTCTGCGGCGGTGTATGGGAATTTTATGTACCTGGGTGTTAATATGAGGAGCGGCTTTGATGACCAAGGGGAGCGCACGACTCACTGAAGCCTGCGCGACACACCAGACAAATTAAACTTAAAATTATAATTCTAATTCAAACAGAATAACCTATTGTCAAGAATAATTATGGTGCGTGATTTTTTTAAACCCAAAATATTTTCTAAATAACGAAATATGAAGTTATTAGTGGAGAAATCCGTCTGGATGACAGCAGACCGACTGCTCGTAAATTTACGACAGGTCCGGACCACACGTAAATTTTGTTCGTATCTGAAAAAAATCCTAGGATACGAAAACATTGTTGAATGCCACAAATGATCCTAAATCGCTCGTACGCACAGTTTAAGAACAAATCTGTGCGTACGAGCGGTTCTTGCATGAGGCCCAATGTGCACAAGTGCAAAAGAATAAGAGTGACGTTACGTAGAAATAAAATTACAGTGTATCAAATTAACAAGCCAATTAACTGAGTCTCTCTTTTTTCCCCCCAAATTTTATTTATTTCATTTTTAGATTAGACACGAAGCACTTCTGTAACTTTTTTTTGCTAAGTTTACTAGTGTTTACTAGTGACTGGCACAGAAAAATAAAGGAGAATTTGGGATTTTGTTGGGATGTATTTAGTCGTACAGTAGTCCCTCGCAACCTCGCAGTTCGACTTTCGCGGTTTTCCAACGGTTGTCAAATGTCAACTTTAATGTTACTCACGTGATTGGGACGGTACGAGATAAAAAGTTAACAAAAAAAGAATACTTCAGACAGGTGCTGCGGTTTTGTAGTTTTCTTTCAATAAGCCTATACAGTACTGTAACACATGTCAAAAAGAATTACACTACCCAGAAGCCAACAGTGATTCCGACTGCTGCTTTTTGCTGAAATAGAGGGAAAGTTTTGCAACGTAAAATCAAAAAAGGCGTTCAATACAAGATCAACTGGACTTTATTTGTTGCAGAAAACGTTTCACCCTTTATCCAAAAAGGCTTGGATAAAGAGTGAAACGTTTTCTGCAACAAATAAAGTCCAGTTGATCTTGTATTGAACGCCTTTTTTGATTTTATCATGTCCTGGACGACTGAGAATCTTCACCAGCATTTTGCAACGTAAAATCAGAAGTAACGATCTATCTTTTAAGCTCAAAGAACCGGCAGGAAAGTCACAAATAATCCTGAAGTTTCCTGAAGCTCATCCACGCACACGTCAACCTGGACGGGGTGGTGGGCTTCGTCGCTGCAGGGTAGGTCTGCAGAACCGGAACAGAGCTGCTGGTCTGCAGAGCTGGTGAGTAAAATTTTGCAGTACTGTGCATGTACAGTACATGTTTCTCCTTATTTAATGTTTATTTTTACAATTTTTACGTTTGCTATTGTTGGATGTATCTAGGACCCCGAGTACACAATTTCATTCCACCTCATGTACAATGTGATGCGAATAACTAAAACTTACGTGAACTTGAAATATGTATGTTGTTAAAATTACGTAGGTTTAAGAGTTGAGAACATTGCAAGAATGTGGCCTTAAAATATATATAAATACTAAAATAAATATAGCATTCCTACTTTGCGGTTTTTCACCTATCGGGGTGGTGTGTGGAACGTAGCCCCTGCAATAATCGAGGGACTACAGTACTGTATTATTTCTTCAAGGAAATGTGCGTGACTAACAATTTCTGAATACTTCTAAGTTTATTAATAATTATTTTAGAGAATTAGAACAATTATTTTAATATTAAATATTGCACACAGATTAAATATAGTATTATTGGAAATAAAATAAACTTTTGATTAGGGATGCACAATATTATCGGCATGGTATCGTATCGGCTGATATTAGCAATAAAGTTAAATATTGGACATTGTCCATTTCATCAAAATAACTCACCAATATAAAAGGCTTTTGTTTTAGGTTAATTTTTAATTTAAGAAAGTATAAAGTATTAATGCACTACTACTCATGCACTTTTCACTTGTGAACAGGTTGAGTTTAGATTTGTGACAATTTACAAATTTGCACTGTTCAAGTGTCGTCATTATGTTAGAGAAAGTAAATGTCACGAATAAATTTGACATTATCCAAGTTGAAGTGTTGCATCATTTTCAGCCCCTTTTTGGCATCTGCATTTGGTAGCAGGCCAAAGTGACAAAGACCATGCAGAATAATGTAGTGTTTTAATTCCACAGCAGAGAAAGCTATGTACCGTATTTTCCGCCGTACACGTCGCACTGCGATATAAGTCACATCAGTCCATATTTGTCTAACAAAGTGGAAAAATCCATAAAAATGTTGCTTCGCCATATATGTCACATCTATGCATCACCGCTGACGCGTCGCGTTTGTTATGCATCACCGCTGACAACCCGCGCGCTGACTACGGCTGCTCATTGCACCACCTGGTGGTGGTTGGGTTAAATGCAGAGACCAATTTCGTCTGTCAAGTATGGGAACATACACAGATCACAAAAATGTGACATTTATTTTATTTATTAAATGTGGGCCGATGTGGTGCCAAAAACTGATAGGCCACCAAATGGTGGCCGCGGGAGCGCGCACAGGAGGACTAACAAGAATTTAACAAGATTAACAATTAAAAACAATTATTTGTTTGGTTGAAGTTATGTTAAAGGGATTGTGACATGACTTTGTAAATTTGAATATTTGCCAGAACATATATATCTTATATCATTGAGCTCTGGTCGTTTTTGCATAATAAATTATAAATATGTTAAATTTTATTCTAAATTATGGTAATGTTTTTCTCTGGTACTTGCTGGGATACGCCCCTAAAATTCTGCGCATTTCCGCAATACGTCATCACCAGTCGTCGTCGCCAGTCATCAACGTCTAAACAGGGAGAAGGCAGAGCCTTGCCCGTTTGTTTGGTGTGTTAACTGCTTGCCATACGGATTCATTTCCTGAAAGATCGCCTCTTGTTTGTGTAACTTGAAAAATGCCGTCACGTTGTAGTGCATTTGTGTGTTCTAATATCAGCAGTGAACAAGTGAGCCTTCACAAATTTCCAAAAGATGACAAACTTTGTCAAGAATGGACCAGACAACGACCGGTGGGTTCCAGGAGTCCTATGTCTGCAGCGACCATTTCACTGCCGATTGTTTTCAGCACCTGGTATAAAAGAATCTTTAGGATTACCATTAAGATTCAGAAGACTTTTAAAACCGGATGCTATTCCTACTATTTTTAAAAGAAAATCTACAGAAGAAAGTCCCACAGGAGCTACCATGTCGAAACAACGCAGGGACCATCGGAAGACTGTCCAGGAGATGAGTAAGTCTTTGTGTAAACATAATCGGAGGTGTGTAGTGTTTTAGATTATAAACTATTTATTTTACGTGAGTTCATGTTGTTTTACTTTATACACTTTGAGTGTATAAAGCCAATTGTCACGGCAGATTATGTTTGTTCGCTGCTAACAAGCTAGTCGAATCAGATAGCTAACACAATAGCCGCGGTACAGGCCACGTTGCTAATGATGTATTTTTAAATTATGTCTGCGCCATCAGGTAACATCTGTAGTTTCCTTCTATTCGGGGAGGGATATTAATGAGAGTTTTGGATGATTTACTGTCTTAAAATGATATATCGCTGACGCGACTGGTAATAAGCCGACATAGCAGCTAACAAACATTAGCCGAGTGTCCGGAGCAAACACGTTGCTAATGATGTATTTTTAAATTATGTCTGCCGATCAGGTAATTCTTTTTATTCGGGGAGGGATATTAATGAGAGTTTTGGATGATTTACTGTCTTAAAATGATATATCGCTGACGCAACCGGTAATAAGCCGACATAGCAGCTAACAAACATTAGCCCCGAGTGTCCGGAGCAAACACGTTGCTAATGATGTATTTTTAAATTATGTCTGCCGATCAGGTAATTCTTTTTATTCGGGGAGGGATATTAATGAGAGTTTTGGATGATTTACTGTCTTAAAATGATATATCGCTGACGCAACCGGTAATAAGCCGACATAGCAGCTAACAAACATTAGCCCGAGTGCCCGGAGCAAACACGTTGCTAATGATGTATTTTTAAATTATGTCTGCCGATCAGGTAATTCTTTTTATTCGGGGAGGGATATTAATGAGAGTTTTGGATGATTTACTGTCTTAAAATGATATATCGCTGACGCAACCGGTAATAAGCCGACATAGCAGCTAACAAACATTAGCCGAGTGCCCGGAGCAAACACGTTGCTAATGATGTATTTTTAAATTATGTCTGCGCCATCAGGTAACATCTGTAATTTTTTTATTCAGGGAGGGTTTATTAATGCGAGTTTTGGAAGATTTACTGTCTCAAAATGATATCTCAGACGCGATAGGACATGCTCCGCCATTATTATTTAAATGCACGTTGGAGCGTGCCTTCCCGTTGTCACGTTAAGATGACATTTTGCGGAAATGCGCAGATTTTTAGGGGCGTATCCCAGAGAAAACAACTACCATAACTTGGAATAAAAATTTAATATATTTATAATTTATTATGCAAAAACGACCAGAGCTCAATGATATAAGATATATATGTTCTGACAAATATTCAAATTTACAAAATCATGTCACAATACCTTTAAAGTATGCATCAGTCTAACGTTTGCTTAATAAATGTACTTTAATGGTTAAATCAGCGGTATTTAAAAAATAGAACGCGGCTCGTTTCTCCAAAAATGAACAAGAACTGCACCTAAACAATAGTTTTTTTGCTCGAAATTATAGCAAAGGTGCGTGTCAGTCTAACATTTGCTTAATAAATTAACTTTAATGGTCAAATTTGCTGTATTTTGCCGGGGCAGTGCAGCTGGATTGACGGGTCGGTCCAAACAGCAAGCAGAACCAAGGTGGGGAGTGTATGGCAGGCCGATTGAGTCAAGAAACTCTGGTGAAGATTCTCAGTCATCCAGGACATGGTAAATTCAAAAAAGTTCAAGAAAAAAAGTATAAAGTATAATAAATAAAGTCCAGTTGTTTTTGTTTTGAACATTTTTAAATTGTCATTGTAGCCACGTTTACCTATAACATGATACAACAACATGCCATACTATTATTACCTCTCTGCTGACATCAATTGGCTGAAAGTGGTACTGCTCAATTATTTTTCCAGTCAGAATGAATGAAAACGGTCATACCTCAGCCAAAAAAATAGTTTATAAATATGGGAAAAAAATCCATAAATATGTCGCTTCGGCCTTTAAGTTGCAGGGCATGTAAATTATGTAAAAAAAACCGACTTATACAAAGAAAAATACGGTACTCTCTGCAAGTAGGTCTAGGAAAATAAATATTGGTATCGGCCAAATAAGTTTGAACATATCGGCATATCGGATATCAGCCAAAAATCCAATATCGTGCGTCCCTACTTTTGATCTTTAATTTGGTAGTCTTGCCTCAAAATGTACAGGGAAGACGTTGAATGTTTCTAAACACAAGTGTAAAAAAAAAATACTGTTACTGTATGTTGTAGTTTGTTATTCTAAGCCAAGTCTCAAACAACAAAAACAAAATTAACCTGTGCCGTTTTCAGCTAATCATAATACAATTTAAAAATACTTGTGATAATGAAACATTACCAAAGATGGCCGCAGAGAAATAGAATATGTATTAATCTGCTGTGCATTGATTGTTGCCATGACACACTGCAACATGATAAGTGTGTCTGATTTTTAAATTGGCATCAAATTCCCGAGTGCAAAGCAAATCTAAACCCAATAAAAACAACAAACAATGACATTCAGAAGGATTTAATTTAAAAACTGAAAAAAGAAGCGCTTCATGAATGGTGACAGAAAGAGTCGCGCTTCAGAGGAGCAACCGCATTATTCTTGTTTATGTCCCCGCTGGGTAGAAATTAGTCGTTTTATTAGAAAAAGGTTGTAAACGTATTTGAATGCATCCGGTTTATCATGTACATTTTTATGTTGCAAAACAAGCTGCAGAAACAGTCTTCTTATTTCAGCTTTTCATTTTCAGGGGTTGCCTATTGTCTATTAAGGAGTATTTTGTAAAGGCAGCTATCGAGACAGCTCCGTTCCATAACAAATTTGCCAATAGGAATCAATACAGTCCATATTTTAATGTTTTTAAAACAATAAAATGCTTATAAATTTATAGAAACTACACATTATAAGTACTAGTGAACCAAAATGAAGCTCTTACAGCTTCATTCATCTCAACACATCAAAACTATTTAACTTATAAAGTGCTATGAAAAAGTAATAACCCCTGAAATTGAGAAAAATAAATTATATATCCATTAATTTTATCACTGCACACTTCATTTCCCCCCTAATACTTTGACTGTCAAGAGAATTGAAAAGTAAAGAAAAGTGCAATGCACAAAAAGGTAGAAATTGATTGTGATTGATAAATTACTTGAGTTTAAACTAAATTTTAACTCTGTTGATTACTTAAAATATTAGGATGTAGCCAACAAGATAGGAAAGTACATGTAAATACAGTACTGTTGGGACTTTTCTACAGACTGTTTGATCTGCTCTTACCAGCCATGGTGGAAATCCCCAGAGTGACTCCGATGGAGAGCTCGATCTGCGTTCCCTGGAGAAAAGAAGAGATTGAGGTCCTGACTCCGTTATCACGAGAAGAAAATTAGACCCTCAGCAGAAACCATTTTTCAAAGATACCAATTTATTTTAACAAATGGTTTTAATAAGCACACTTACTGCTGCTATCATAATGGCGTTATCCAGAAAACCGAACCCAACAAAGGGAAGGGCGTTGTGGAACAGAACTGCAAACCAACAAGAGAAAGCAAATTAAACAACTTTAAAGACACATCTATATTTTCTAAAATAAAGTGGGCTACCAAGCTACACCCACAAGAAACTAAGAAAATTATCTTATTCTGTCTTCTTACTGAATTATTTGCTCTTATTTCCACTGTCTTGAGCTGAAGAGCTCCAAACTCAAGCACAGTGTTTAGTTTCAAAACTTACAGATATTACAAATTAATCATATAAAATTATATGAGCGTATATTAAATTACTGCTCAGAAGAAAATTAGGATTGAAAAGACATCTCATGAAAGCATGCTTGCAAGCAGGGACTCCTGGTTGTGGAACAAAACCAGGAATAGAAAGTATGTCTGTTTTTAACGTCTGCTGACATTTGACTGACTGAAATGAAACCGTGATGTGCTTTGACTCAGGAAACCTGGGTTCAAATCCTGTGAGGAGATTCACTTTATTTCATCTTCAAACTGTGGCTAAACGCCGATATGAAAGCAGAAGACAGTTACAAAACTTTCACTTTAGGTCATATTTAGTCCAGTATTCGCCTGCTGCTCACACAGAGTCTCAGTGAGAGAAGAGCAGCTTAAAGGATTTAAAGTACAGTCCCACTTTTTATGAACTCGGGGATATCTCATACTCTCTGAATAGCAGGATATCACCAGTACCGGAACTCCTGTAATACGGTAATTTAAAAATCTGCTTTTCTTTCCATCTCATCTTCACAGCTGAACTTTGACTAGTGAGTTAGAAGCAGCCATTTAAAAACTTTTCTAGTTTTAACTCCCCGTGACATGGAAAGATGGATGGATGGATGGATGGATAGAGGATGGATGGAAGGGAGGGAAGGAGGAGGAAGAAGGAAGGAAAGAAGCAAGGAAGAAAAAAGGGAGAGGAAGGAAAAAGGGAGGAATGAATGAAAGGAGGGAGGAAGGAAGGAAAGAAGAAAAGGAAGAAAGGAAGGAAGGAAAGAAGAAAGGAATGAAAGGGGCAAGGAAGAAAAGAAGGGAGGAAGGAAGAAAAAAGGGAGGAAAGAAGGAAGGACGGATAGAAGGAAGAAAGGAAGGAAGGGAGGGAGGAAGGGAGGAAGGAAAGAAGAAAAGAAGGAAGAAAGGAAAAGAGAGAAAGAAAGAAGGAAGAAAGGAAAGAAGGAAAGAAGAGAAGGACGAAAGGAAAGAAGGAAGGAAGGGAGGGTGTGAGGAAGGAAAGAAGGAAGAAAGGAAAGAAGGAAGGATAGAAGGAAGGAAAGAAGAAAGGAAGGAAGGGAGGAAGGAAAGAAGAAGGAAGAAAGGAAAGAAGGAAGGAAGAGAAGAAGAGAGAAGGAAAGAAGGAAGAAAGGAAAGAAGGAAAGAAGAGAAGAAAGAAGGAAGGGTGTGAGGAAGGAATGAAGGAAGAAAGGAAAGAAGGAAGGAAGGATAGAAGGAAGGAAAGAAGGAAGAAAGCGAGGAATGGAGAAAGGACTGAAAGAAGGAAGGAATGAAAGAAGGGAGGAGGGAGGGAAGGAAGAAAAGGAGGAAGGAAAAAAGGATGGATGGATGGTAACGAGTATAAAAAGATTAACATGACGTGTGCTGATGCATGCTCAGTATTCAGGTGTAGGTGGAGTCAGAGGCTGAGAGAGGAGAGAGGGAGGCCATCTTTGTGAAGAGAACTCGTCCATCATCAGGGCGGGGCCTCCGTGTTCATCTGTCCCCCTCTTAAAACAGCTGTTATTGCATCACTCAGTCCTCTGAATAGCAAGCGGCCATCAGGGCACTAAGGTCACCAACGACCGGTAACTGGGCTGATGGTCCTCCTGTTACATGTGAACAACTAGTTCTAGACGTCAGAGCAAACTGGTTGATCCAGGTGAGTTATAAGACTGAGTTTGTTGCAGCTCCTCAGACTAATGAAGTCTTTTGGATAAAAAAACGAAACATTTCAACAAAGAAGAATCCGTCCAGAGGACCTGACTCAACCTTGTTAGATGACAGGACATGCTTCTGCCTCATCGTTG
The DNA here is from genome assembly GCA_038048925.1 of Garcialebias charrua. Lineage (NCBI taxonomy): Eukaryota > Metazoa > Chordata > Actinopteri > Cyprinodontiformes > Rivulidae > Garcialebias > Garcialebias charrua. The sequence continues at coordinate 25,547 of JBBPBX010004875.1, forward strand.
GGAGCGATAATGTTTTAACGTTTAAAAAACTGGGGACAAGCTGCTCCACTTGCTTTGTTGAGCAGGCGTCTACTGTATGAACACTAAAATGTTTCCAGGGCTTTAAAAAATAATGCAGTTTTCAGCGCACTGCTGTGAGAAGTGTGCATTCAGCCATGTCTGAAAATTATGTTATCTTGACAAAAAACATTCAGCATCTCACTTGACAAGACTCTCCTCTGCTGATTGGACAATCAGTTGTTCAGCAGGTTCAGCTGGTATCAGTAGCTCCTTCCTACACAACAGTACAAGCTGTCAGTCACCCTCTTTCTGATAAAAAAAAAAAATGCAGTATAGGGTACTTAAAGTAAGTGTCTGGTAGTAATTTTACCTAAATTTGAAGAGATAAATTAGTCTGGACTAAGATAAAAAATAAAAATAAAAAATAAAAACTTTATTTTCCCTGCTACTTTTAATTTTTAACTTTTGTTTTACTATTCCACTACTATTTTAAAATTTGTCTTTGCAGTTGTTAAAGTAGATAAAAATAAAATCAGTATCACTTTACCTTCCACTGTTAGTAAAACATCAGTCTTTTTTTGGAAGTTTTCAATAATGATGCACTAGTAAATATGTACCGTAAGTAAGTACCATAACTGAGTAAAGTAAATAAGTAAGTAAAGTAAGTACAGTATGTAAGTAAAACAAGTAAGTAAAGTAAGAAACTAGGTAAGTAAAGTAAGTAAGTAAAGTAAGTAAAAAGTAAGTACCGGTAAGTAAAATAAGTACAGTAAGTAGGTAAGTATGTAAAGTAATTAAGTAAGTAAAGTAAAAAGTAAGTAAGTAAAGCAATCATGTAAGTAAAATAAGTATGTAAAGTAAGTAGGTAAGTAAGTAAAGTAATTAAATGTACTGTCTGCAGTTTCTGTAGAACTGCAGCACTTAGAAAAAATTTCAACAGGCAAAGCATTCCGATATGGCTCGGCCCCCCCGTGGTCTGTTGAATTTCAAATTCAAGCTCAGTTTTTATTGGCTGATTCAAATTCAAGCTCTGTTTTATTGGCTGATTCAAATTCAAGCTCGTTTTTATTGGCTGGTTACAAACTTTGTTTTTATTGGCTGGAAAATGGCGGGTCACTTTTTCTTTTTAGAAATGCTTATTTACCACCTGGAGAAGCAAGGGGACAATATTTTTTAAAAGTTTTTTTCAGAGATTACCTCTCTAACATCAATCTAGTGACAGAGTGAAGAAATATGTTAAAAATATATTGTTAGAAAAGTTACATATAGCAGCTTTAAGTAAAAGTACAAATAAACAGACAAAAATGTACTCTAGTAAAAGTACCATATTAATGTTTTTACTTAAGTAAAAGTGAATAAGTAGTTGCTTTTAAAAATACTTAAAGTATTAAAGTAAAAGTACTTGCTGAATTAACTAATGCAATGGTCTACAATATCATTAAGTGTGCGTATTGTATTTATATTGCTGTAATACATTAATAGTGTTGAGTCATTTTAATGAACAATGCTGCAGATAATACATGTTTTTATTGTGTTTACTCTGTGACACAGTTCACACTTGGACTTGTGATTCTGTGTGTCAGAATTTCAGGGATGACATGCAGAGTCAAATGTCAGGTTCAGTCTGCAGTTTCTGTAGAACATCAGCACTTAGAAAAAATTTCAACAAGCAAAGCATTCTGATCCCTCCCCCTCAGAGCCATATATGGCTCTGCCCCCTTGTGGTCTGTTGAAATTCAAATTCAAGCTCTGTTTTTATTGGCTGATTCAAATTCAAGCTCGGTTTTTATTGGCTGGTTACAAACTTTGTTTTTATTGGCTGGAAAATGGCGGGTCACTTTTTCTTTTTAGAAATGCTTATTTACCACCTGGAGAAGCAAGGGGACAATATTTTTTTTTAAGTTTTTTTCAGAGATTACCTCTCTAACATCAATCTAGTGACAGAGTGAAGAAATATGTTAAAAATATATTGTTAGAAAAGTTACATATAGCAGCTTTAAGTAAGTAAAGAAATTAAGTAAGTAAAGTAAAAAAGTAAGTACGGTAGATAAGTAAAGTAAGTATGTAAGTACAATAAATAAGTAAAGTTAGTAAGTAGGTAAGTAAATAAGTAAAGTAAAGTAAGTAACTAGGTAACTAAAGTAATTAAGCAAAGTAAGTAAAGTAAGTTAAAAAGTAAGTAAGTAAAATAAGTACGCAAAGTAAGTACCGGTAAGTAAAATAAGTAAGTAAGTAGGTAAGTAAGTAAAGTAATTACCGGTAAGTAAGTAAATAAATTAAGTAAACAAAGTAAAAAGTAAGTAGATAAGTAAAACAAGTACTGTATGTAAGTAAAATAAGTAAGTAGGTAAGTAAATAAGTAAAGTAAGCAAAGTATGTAAAAAAGTAAGTAAAGTAACTTTGTAAGTAAAGTAAGTACATAAGTAAAATAA
>JBBPBX010004875.1:28687-44517 GCA_038048925.1 Garcialebias charrua
ATAATAAGAATAAACACTGCAAAATATCACATCATGCTGATGCTGATCTGTTTTCTTGTTGCTGTGTTCATCTGTGACCATCTGCTCATAATGACTCATGTTCGTGCTGCTGTTTATAATGATGTTTTTCTTTCCACTACATTAGGGCTGATGCCTGGTACCCAATGCCCCGATTTCGGGCGGCTGAAGCGGCCGGTTTACATTCAAAGTCTATGAGGAGACGCGTGGAGTCACGGCGACCAGGGAAGCGGCGCGATTCGAGTGATCAAAGCGGCGCGGCGGCAGCCCAAGTTCCCTTCGCGGGCACGCGCGCGTCCAAATCAACCTAGCCGTCGAGCCGCCGACGTCCCAAATGTTGATCTCTGGCGGCTCGACGCATCCGGCAAACAGTCGGGAGAGCCTCGCTATCTGATTACACAACCACAACGGGACTTTTTTTGGACTTTTTAAACTTACCGGATCGACCCTCCATGAATTGGAACCAAACTCCGGTAATAAACGTGGCATTTTTACAGTTGCTGCTGACAGGCTGCTGTTCTCTCCAGTGTAGATCACCCCAAACATAAAAAAAACGTTTTAATCTCATCAAAGACCGTCCGAGGTGCAGTTAACACAACAACTGAACCCGGAAGACGAGCTAGACCCCTCCCTCTGCTGCCCCCTAGTGGGCGTCATCAGACGGTCTTCAGTGGCCAGTGGGACCGTGTCAAGCGGCCAAAAGGGGACGGCAGGGGCGTTTCGAGTTGTGCAGTGGGTACCAGGCATTAGTGTATTACTAGTTGATGTTTCTCTTAGTTAATCCTAGATGTTATTACTGTTTTTCTCTTGCATTTGTTGTTGGATGTAACTGGGACCCCGTGTACATAATCTCGTTGTCATCACATGTACCACATGCGGTGCAAATGACAATAAAGACTCTCTGACTCTGACTCTGAAAAAAATATGTCTGCTAAAAGAAAATGAGCACATCATTACTGCCATTCATAAGGTAGAGAGGGAAAGATATCTTTTCATCTGCAGTAAATATCCAGATGGGAATAAAGTCTAACACGTTCATGCATCAATGGAAAGGATGTGTGCTGGAGATACATCATCATCCTGAAAAATGAGTTTATTTTGTTACAAAGAGCTCAGGAAATGCATACCAATGATATTACCAGTAAATAGCCTGGATCTGATTTGATTGGAAGTGCATAATGAAAATAAGGGGGAGTGGGGGTGGGGGTCTTATTACATGGTTTCATTCTTTGGATTATCCATATGAGAAAGCTGGCACCTTATTAGGTTTACTTTAGTGAAGTCCCGACCTCGGAGAAGTTGGGCTGTCAAAAGAGGAGGAGCTAAAACAAAACGACATTTTTCAATTAAAATTTTTTTTCACCTATAGATTTGGTTTTGTGCCATGTCTGAATCGATTTTTCACAGCTTAATTAATCTCTTCTAAGGACTGTAATCCTTTCTTTCACCTGACATGGTTTTTAAAAAAAACACGCCATCTACATGTTTCCACCTCCTTACGCTCAGATCTGCATGGTCAGAGACGTACAAGGAATGGATGCTGCGTCCTGACGGACACCTCCATAACCTCTGGTTACCTGGCAACAAATTCCTTCCCATTCAATGACCGGCACAGCTTAGCAACAAAGAAGTGACAAGGAAGTAAAAGAATAAACCGAGTAAAGAAAATGTAGGTAGAACTTTGTATTTACTCACATTTTTAGGAGCTTTTTTCCAATGTTGGAAGTGAATGCAGCAGCATCACCTTAGCAACGAACAGCAGCACTAAACAGTACATTTGCTCAAGGACAGCCTTATTGCATCCCAGGAGAAATGTTTACAATGAACACAGAGACAAAGAGCTTAGATGAGACTGAGATGGAATTCCAATAGGCAACGTCCTTCATTTCTATCTACCACTTCTCCATTGTCAGGGCACGAAGACAACAGGTCGGACCCAAACATCACTCTCCCCAACGGCACTCTCCAGCTCCTCCTGGGACCCCAAGGTGTTCCAAGGCCAGAGAAAAAATATATGGTAATATATTGGGTCTGCCCATGGGGCTTGTGGGACATGCTGGGAAAACCACCAAAGGGAGGCTCGAACCACATCAGCTGACTCCTTTCAAGGAGCAGCAGCTCTATTCCGAGCTCCGCCCACAGATGATGGAGCTCCTCATCTAATCTCCAAGGCTGAGCCCGGCCACCCTTAGAATGAAACTCAATTTGGCCGCTTGTATCTAGGCTTGGGCCTGTCACGATAAATTTTCCTGGGCGATTGTTTCAGAAAGTATTGCGATAAACTATGATATTGTTTGAAATTTTACAATAATTAGTAATTATTGTCAAATTTAAGAAGAAATGTTTATTTGTGTTGCATGTAGTACATTTTCTTGACCACCAGATGGTAGTATAAGACTGAACTGAAGGATGGATAGTGAGGGAGCAAACAGCATCTCTAAGAAAAATGGGAGGGAGGCCCCTTGACGTGACATGGGCCGTCTCTCTTCAGTTCTCAAAATGGCAGATGCTCTTTGTGGTTTGAGCTCTTTAGCATAGCATTTTTCACACAAAGCTTTTAATTAAAAATATCAGTAAACGAGTTCTCAGCTTCATTTTGCAAAGAAAAACAACTTTTTACACGAAGGCACGGGTTTCAACCGTGAATTTTGGAGCTTCGACAAAACAGAGGTTTTTCACGAGGTCGGTCCGTTAGCTTAGCTTCTCAGCTTAGCTGCTTTTAACGATCCAAAAACGCAATTTTGGACAAATAAAATGGATTTTAAAGAGAAAAGGGAAAGGGAGGGGTCAGTGAAGAACACCGGAGTTGAGCCTTTTGTCATCCACTGTCTTCAGTAGAACGAGAGAGACACGAAGAAACTATAAAGACGATAAATGNGCATGAAGATAATTTGATAAATTAACATGGGTTATGTATGATAAACATGATTAAATGTATGGTTAGAGGAAATATGTCAAACAAATACATTTTAAATTATATCATTTAAAATGTATTTGTTTTTAATTTGCAAGACTTTTCTGATTTCCATGAACTTTTAACTTTTACTCACAACACTGCACTTTTTCCAAAACAAAATCAGAGTACAGTACTTCTCCACAAAGTAACACTTTCTGGCAATTAATAATTTTGTCCTCTTGCACGAACACGTAAACAAAGACACGCGCACACGCACGCACACATGAAGTCCTCTCAACCTTCAGCTCCGTACCCACAATGCTTTGCGTCGGTCTGACAACTGACAAGTGGATCCAAGATGGCGTAGAAAGTAAAGCTAGGTAAGTGTTGACTTCCCATTTTTAGCCCTCTCCTTGCCTTTTACACCGCAGGGCCGCCGACTAAGATCCCCTCCACGGACCATTAGCACAACGGCGAACGCTTTGAGCTCATGCTCGGACAACAGCGGGGTGTCACGCGGAATACGTGCGCCTAAACACGGTGGCGAAATTTTCTGGGCCCGTTTTGTTTCGGGCGAACCCAAAGCTAGCTAGCCTGCTAACACGAAGGAACCAGCTATTCTTGTGAGCTGACCACTTCGGGGCCAAGAATGGCCGTGTTTTGGCCGCCGTGCTAAATGCTAGCTAGGCACACTCCGTTTACTGGCGACGTCGTTGAACTAATACAAAGTAAAGAGAGGTGTTTTAGTTAATAAACACCGTGTGGACATTTTTTTTCGGGGCTTTTTGTAGACGCTGCCGTCATCGCTCTCTGATTTGCAGCACTCTTGATAAGTTTGCTCGACAAACTACAAAATCTCCCAACTATCCACTGGAGGGGACGGTGGTGGGGGAGTAATCGTCGTAGTTTAGAAGTGTGTGTACTGTATTCTTAAATACAACTGTAGCTGTTTTCTGCCACCATGCTGTCAGCCTAAATGACGTTACATCAGAAGTTCCTTTTTGAATCTGCCTCAAGTCATAAAGTCAGTTCTGATCCACTTAATTCACAATATGTCACCCCTGTTTGATCACATGATGCCAAAAGAGGAAGGTACAGTACTCACCTACCTCCTGTTTTTTGAATGTCCAGAGGACCAGACTTAGCTTTTTTAGATTTTTCTACATGGATTATTGAGCATGCATCAGGGTACCTCCTGTTTGTTTTTACCTCTGGATCCAACTCCAGCTACGCATACAGTATATCTCTGTGTAATGCCTTAATTATGAACTGCCCCCCACAGTTTTTTCCTTTAAAGTTGGTACTGAGCTCATGTCACTTCTGTGCATGTTTTTACCTTGAGTACTATTTTTCCTTGTTTCCTAATTTGAGCAAATGTCAACCCTCTCTTTGCTTTGCCGATGTTTAGCTGAATTATTTTTTAAGAAATGTGGCCTGCGCTAAAAACTTTCAAAATACGATCACAATGTTCCAGGTTGTATTGAAGACTTGTGTGACAATTTATCATGGTTTTGCTCAATTTAACAGCCTTCTTTGAAGAGAATGACTTTAATCAGCCTTTTGATAAAACATTTTACCTTTTTTTTTCCCACAAGGAAAAAGCTGCAGTTCCAGCTGCAATTCCAGCTGTGAAACTAGATCGGTGGAAATGGGACCAAATGGTATTAGGCTACTGGCCAAGGTTGATTATTTGAGGATATGGCGTTCTCCATTAGGTCAACGTGTACCTTCCAAATTTTCATCCAAGCTGTTTTAATGTGAAGAAGGCCAAACCGTATTGATTACAGACTGTAGTTCACATTCACATGCTTTTGTTCTGCCACTGTTTATTTCTTAAAATAATGATATTTTATTATTGCTTGGCTGATAAAAGCTCTGTAGTTTTCTTTTAAATAAATGTGCTAATTAGGGTGCACCGATTGCAGTTTTCTGTCCATCGATTTCTAAAAAGTCTGGCCTGCCGATTCTGATTTTGGCCTGTGTTGATTTTGTTTTATAAGCGACACTGTCAGGTGTTGTAAGGTCACAATGCACCTTCAATTTTCCAATATTATTTTGTTGAAAAACATACCCTTGAACAATATCCTAGAAACAATACAAACTTGTTTTAACTGGCCATGAGGTAACACTCTGAAATATGAATGAAGTTCAGACAATTTTAAAACTAAAAAAATCTGTAAAATCGGTTTCTCGTGTAAGTATCCATCCGATTTCCCAAAATTAAGGAAATCAGTGCACCCCTACTAATTACCACAAATAAAAAAGATGCTTTTATTATTCCACCATTGTCCTTTTTTATACACTTTTATGCTTTCCAAATACAGCACAAGTTCATAGCCGTTTCAAGTACACGTGATACACCTAAATTGTGAACTTATCAGTTATCAGTTTACATCTTTTAAAACTCAGTATTATGGAAGGTTAACACAACAAACATTATCTGTGACCTACATTTTGGTAAACCAATAATATCTGAACAGCAGTATAAATTATGATGCCAGTTTTTGTCTTTTGACCTGAATTTATTAAGTTTTAGTCATCGTGAAACTTAATCTAGTAGTTAGCCAAAATATATACAGTACAGTATTATAGAGTTAATGCATTTTCAAAAGTTTTAATTTCGGAAATCAATTTTTACACATAGATGTCACATCTTTAAATCAGCTGATATAATTGAATTAAAGTTTGTATGCAATATAGATTAATGTGAAACACAAATATGAATTTGTCTTGGCTTGCTTTTTAATTAAAAAAAATCATAGCAACCAATAATGGACACTGGATCTGCTGTTTCTGAATAAGTGCAAAGATTGTACATTCGTATAAGCTAGCTCATTCTGTGTTGTTTGAGATCAAGAGTGGGTGTCTTCTGAACATAACAATTGCTCTGATTGGTTATCTATTTAACCCATCATGTCTACATAATAAAATTACATCTGGTTGAATTATGTCTGTGCAAAATATTTTCTTATTTGTTAACAAATGTAAATAGTTCTAGTCCTCCTGCATCAGGTTTCATTTACCGGTAGTTATCTTGTTTACTGGTATATGGGACAAAGAAGTTTGACTAAAACTGTCTTGAAGATTATTCATCAGCAACATCTTCCTCTGGTTACCAGTGCTTATTATTCTGGGTTTGACCACAGAAAAGTGTCAGACACTGTTTGGTTTGATTGAATTCTGCTAATGTATGAGAAAAAAAATCATGCTCAGCTGTCCATGAGACTGTTCTTCTTACACTAAGGCACAGGTTTTAACCATGAATTTTGGAGCTTTGACACGACGGAAATTTTCTTCCCCGAGGTCGGCTTGTTAGCTTAACTTGTAGCTTAGCTTCTCAGCTTAGCTGCTTTTAATGATCCAAAAATGTGGTTTTGGACGGTTAAAATGGATTGTAATGAGAAAGCGAGGGGTCAGTGAAGAGCACCGGAGTTGAGCCTTTTATCATCCAGTGTCTTCAGTAGAAGGAGAGAGACACAAAGATGCGATAAAGCCGATAAATGAAAATGAGGTTGTTAATTTTCATTTATCATGCAATTCATTTATTTATTGTTTACTGTGACAGACCTAGTAACGATAAGTTTGCACGGATTTACAGTTTCATTTTGACAGGACCACAGAAGCACTTCATAGCATGTCGGTAACCAAAACACTACAACAAACTCTGGTGTATTCTAAAACACAGTCATTTGTTTCAGCTATCTACAACATTTTATTTTCAAAGTTCACAACTTCCTAGCAATCCACAGCCCGTTTTTTCTCTTATTTCCTTATGTATGTGGTTTGATCGGTTATGCCATTCAACCATTTCTCTCACATCTCTGTACAAACCGGATTCCAAAAAAGGTGGGACACTAAACAAATTGTGAATAAAAGCTGAATGCAATGATGTGGAGGTGCCACTATCTTATATTTTATTCAGAATAGAACACAAATCACAGATCAAAAGTTTAAACTGAGAGAATGTATCATTTTAAGAGAAAATATGTTGTTTCAAAATTTCATGGCGTCAACAAATCCCAAAAAAGTTGGGACAAGTCCATTTTTACCACTGTGTGGCATCCCCCCTTCTTCTTACAACACTCAACAGACGTCTGGGGACAGAGGAGACCAGTTTCTCAAGTTTAGAAATAGGAATGCTCTCCCATTCATGTCTAATACAGGCCTCTAACTGTTCAATCGTCTTGGGCCTTCTTTGTCACACCTTCCTCTTTATGATGCGCCAAATGTTCTCTATAGGTGAAAGATCTGGACTGCAGGCTGGACATTTCAGTACCCGGATCCTTCTCCTACGTAGCCATGATGTTGTGATTGCTGCAGAATGTGGTCTGGCATTATCTTGTTGAAAAATGCAGGGTCTTCCCTGAAAGAGATGACGTCTAGATGGGAGCATATGTTGTTCTAGAACCTGAACATAGTTCTCTGCATTAATGGTGCCTTTCCAGACATGCAAGCTGCCCATGCCACAAGCGCTCATGCAACCCCATACCATCAGTGATGCAGGCTTCTGAACGGAGCGTTGATAACAACTTGGGCTATCCTTGTCCTCTCTGGTCCGGATGACATGGTGTCCCAGTGTTCCATAAAGAACTTCAAATCGTGACTCATCTGACCACAGAACAGTCTTCCATTTTGCCACACTCCATTTTAAATGACCCCTGGCCCAGTGCAAACGTCTGAGCTTGTGGAGCTTGCTTAGAAATGGCTTCCTCTTTGCACTGTAGAGTTTCAGATGGCATGGTGGATTGTGTTCACTGACAATGCTTTCTGGAAGTATTCCTGAGCCCATTCTGTTATTTCCTTGACAGTGGCATTCCTGTTTGAGGTGCAGTGACGTTTAAGGGCCCGGAGATCACGAGCATCCAGTAGAGTTTTACAGCCTTGACCCTTACGCACAGCGATTGTTCCAGATTCGATGAATATGCATGGTTGATGATGATAACTTAAAAGTATTTGCTATTTTACGCTGGGTAACACCATTCTGGCATTGCTGCACAATCTTTCTGCACAACAATGGTGGAATTGGTGATCCTCTTACCATGTTGGCTTCTGAGAGACACTGACACTCTGAGAAGCTCTTTTTATACCCAATCATGTTGTCAATTGACCTAATTAGTGTTAATTGGTCTTCCAGCTGTTCATTATATGCTCAATTTCCTTTTTCCAGCCACTTATTGCTACTTGTCCCAACTTTTTTGGGATTTGTTGACACTGAAATTTTGAATCAACATATTTTTCCTTTAAAATGTTACATTTACTCAGATTAAACTTTTGATCTGTCATCTATGTTCTATTGCGAATAAAATATTGACATTTGCCATCTCCACATCATTGCATTCAGTTTTTATTCACAATTTGTTCAGTGTCCCAACTTTTTTGGAATCCAGTTTGTAGTATCAAACCTCACCATTAATTGCTGTCGGAAATAGTTGTCACTGTTCTACTCTTGGGAAAATCTGTTGCAATAAATGGAGACCCAGCTTAAGTGTCACCAGGCCAAATTCTCTTAAGGCTGCAGAGCAGAACAAGTGTATTATAAAGTCTGTCTGTAATAAGATGGTAGTCTGTTTGGGGCTGTTATCTGGCAGAAAGATTGTTGTGGTTGTTTAAATTTTTGCTGTGTAGTACCTATAGTTGGGCACTATCATCTCCACTTCTAAATGACCAACAATAAATTGTTTTTTTGGCTGTATACAGGTGGTCCTCGAGTTACTAATAATAATATAATAATAAACTTTATTTGTATAGCACCTTCCTACAATGCCTTGCATTGACCAAGGTGCTTAAAGGTTCAGTATGCAGTTTCTGTAGAACTGCAGCAGTTAGAAATATTTTCAACAGGCAAAGCATTCTGATCCCTCCCCCTCAGAGCCATATGTGGCTCTGCCCCCTTGTGGTCTGTTGAATTTCAAATTCAAGCTCTGTTTTTATTGGCTGATTCAAATTCAAGCTCTGTTTTTATTGGCTGGTTACAAACTCTGTTTTTATTGGCTGGAAAATGGCGGGTCACCTTTTCTTTTTAGAAATGCTTATTTACCACCTGGAGAAGCAAGGGGACAATATTTTTTTTTATTTTTTTTCAGAGATTACCTGGCTAACATCAGTCTGTCAGGAGGTAGTGACAGAGTGAAGAAATATGTTCATAAAAAAAGCTACATACTGCAGCTTTAACAGGATAAAAAGATGAATAAACTGGAACAATAAATCAATGAAAATAGAATAAGAAACAACAGCAATAAAAGAAGCAATGGAAATAAAAAATGCTACATACTAAAATAACACAAGTAATAAAAGTTACACGCTGAAAGCTTTTTTGAACAAGTGGAAATAAAAAGGCAATGGAAATTAAAAAAATGTTACATATTAAAATACCAGAAGTAATAAAAGTTACACACTGGAAGCTTATTTGAGCAAGTGGAAATAAAAAGGCAATGGAAATAAAAAATGCTACATACTAAACTACCAAAAGTAATAAAAGTTACACACTGAAAGCTTTTTTACACACTGAAAGCTTTTTTGAACAAGTGGGTCTTCAGTCTGGTTTTAAACAGAGTCAGATCAGAGGTGGCACGCAGCTCAAGGGGGAGGCTGTTCCAGGCTTTTGGGCCGGCAACAGAAAATGACCGGTCTCCCCATTGTTTGTACCTTGAGCGAGGCACCTCCAGCAGGTGTTGACTGGCAGAGCGTAAATCTCTGCCGGGCTGATGGGCTTTCAAAAGTTCTGAGATGTACAGAGGAGCAAGTCCATTCAGAGCTTTGAAAACAAACAGGAGCAGCTTGAACTGTATCCTGAACTGAACCGGGAGCCAGTGTAGAGAGGACAGGACAGGAGTGATGTGTTCATATTTTCGTGTGTTGGTCAAAAAGCGCGCGGCAGAGTTCTGTACAAGCTGTAAACGGGAGATGGAGGATTGATTAATACCAACATACAAAGCATTACAATAGTCAAGTCTGGAGGTCACAAAGGCATGGATGGCCTTCTCCAGATCACCACGTACGAGTTACTTTCCTACGCATCGTTCGTAACCCGATGTTGCCGTAAGTCGGGGACCACCCGAGCCGCCGCTTATACACGTACATGTACGGTACAGTTACCAAGCACTTCGCCTATCTTAACACAGTACCTTACATAATTATCAAAAAACACATACAGTACAGTACAATTAGAGACATACAGTACAGTAGGGGTTGAACGAGTACATAATTTTTAAACTCAACATTAACATAAAAAAGCTCGATTAGTGCTCGAGTAGTCAATGATGTCATAGAGGCAAAATAAATAAATATATAAAAATGCATAAAAACTTCATTATTTACCAAAAAAAAAAAAGACCAACAAAACATTGGGAGCATTTATTATGCTCCTATCATTTATCATACTGCAGATAAGTCACAGGAAAAACAAAACTATTAGTTTAATTATAATTATTAACTATTAATTTGTTGACACTGTGAAATTTTGAATCAACATATTTTTGATTCAAACTATCTCCATCTCCACATTCACATTCAGAATTGAAAAAGACTTCTGGACAGAAGTCGAAACGTTTTCTGCAACAAATAAAGTCCAGTTGATCCTGTATTGAACGCCTTTTTTGATTTTATCATGTCCTGAACGACTGAGAATCTTCACCAGCATATTAACTATTAATATTAAAAGTGAAAGTACAGTGCGGCGCTGAAACCGAAACTTAAAAATAAACAAATGGGGTCACGCCACAGCCACACCGCACCACCGTCTGCAGTGCTGTGCAATTTAGGTTTACTTTTAGAGATTAATGTGTTTATAGGTTTTTAATAGAGAGATGAATATTTGTTGCGTTTTGTTTGTGAAACGAGAGAGGAAGCCGTTCGGTCGTGTTGTATGTGACCTGCAATCCAACACCGCCCCCTCCTGTCACAATCTACGGTGGTGACAGAAGTTGATTAAATGAGCAGCAAAGCATTCTATATTCTATTTTTACCTTTTTGACAAGACTGGACCAGCTCCATACATCCGTGCGCACAAAGGAATCCATTTTGAAGCGTAAGCTAAAAGCTACCCAGCGCTCGGTTTTTATCACGTGATGTGACGTACTGACGTTACCGCGACGTGATGACGTCACTACGGGTACTCGAGGTAGACAAAAAAGCCTCGATAGAAGTCAAAGCACTCGATCTGTCGATAACTCGGTTAATATGTTAAAGCACTACAGTACAGTAATTAAATAAAAAATAAAATTTCTTACTGTGAGCTGGTCTCCGCGGCCTGTCGGGTCCGTGTCTCTGGAGTGGCTAGCGTTAGCATTTTAGCCCCTCGTTAGCTCTGTGTCATCCCTCCAAAAGGGTGTGCAGCTGTTTATCCGGGTTTTAGCATGTTAGCTCGGTGTTCATCCAACATCTGAGGTTACCAGGCAGACATCGAGGCGAGCTCACGGCTGTAGCAGGCTTCTCCGCCGCCCGTCGGGTCCGTGTCTCCGGAGGGGCTAGCGTTAGCATTTTAGCCCCTCGTTAGCTCGGTGTCGTTCCTCCAAAAGGGTGCACAGCTGTTTATCCGTGTTTTAGCATGTTAGCTCGGTGTTCATCCAAAATCTGAGGCTACCAGGCAGACATGGAGGCGAGCTCTCGGTCATAGATGGCCTCCGCCGCCCGCACAGAACACCGGCTGATGCAGGGACAGTAGCGGCGGGATGGTTACTGGATCCCGCGGTGAGCTGGTGGTGTCGGCCGGCGTGGGGGGAACGATCGGTGGAGCGATCGGCGGCGGCTGCTGCTCCGGGCCTGAGACGTCCACGGAGTTCACTGAGCGTTTCCAGCTAATTTATCCGGATGAGGCAACCTGATCGGACACACGGTCCTCCAAAGCCAGCTGTGAGGCCGGAGCTAACCGAAGCTAGCCGCTAAATGGCGGACATGGCGGCATTTCAGGAAACTGTCGGAAACTGCGCAAATAGCCTTATAAATTACAACTAAAATAATAATTATACTTTATTTTTAAAGCCATTTAAAACAACCACAGCTGCAACAAAGTGCTGTACACATGAAATCAAGAACATTTAAACACATTTTTTTCCCCATATTTTTATTAATATGATGCGTTCGTAAATCTGAATTGCCGTAAGTCGAGGGCGCCGTAACCCGAGGATTACCGGTACCTGTACTTGTGTTTTGACAGTGGAAACAGAGCTGCTTTGAAATTAGGCACTGGGTCCAAACCAGCATTGAAACCGCTTTGGTGGAAAACGGAAATCAGTTTTATTTGGTCTCAATCCTGAACTCTGCAAAGTGTAAACAAAACTGTAAACTTGACCATGTAGTTCAAAAGTTTCTACAAGTGACTGCACCTGATTGCTCAGGATTAACATCGACGTGATTTAAAAAAATTAAGTAAATGAAGAGTTATTTATCATAGAAATAGAACATGATTCCATGTACCGGTATCCATTACATCCTGATGTGTAGAAAAGTAGCTCTATCTTCACATAGCCATCTGCAATTTCTCACACTCCTCCTCAATAAAGCAACGCTTGTGATTATTTGTATGTGCGTTTTTATATACATGGAATTTTTTTTATTGTTTGTAGTAAGTTTAAATGAAAAGGTGTTATAAAAATTATTAGTAAAATAAGTGAGCAACAGGAACAATTCTTAGAATTGTACATGACCAAATAGTGGAAGAGGGATATACAGTAGCTTTAATTTAGTTTTTTTTTTTTTGGGGGGGTGGAATGCTTAATTTAAAATCTAATTTTACTTGGATTTAGAAAACAAGTTTTGTCTACTTCATATATAATAATAATAATAATAATTTTATTTGAAAGCGCCTTTCAGGACACCCAAGGACACTTATATCAAAGCGAATGTGTTCCCCAACCCACTCTACCATGCATTATTTGTCCTGGACTCTTAAAGATACCTTCACCTCATTGTTTGTGTCAACACTTTTAAAGACTGCCTCTGTTAAGTGATCAAACTTGTCAGGAAACCCGAAACCTTTAACTGACCCTCTGTACTTACACAAAGGGTGTACAGATTACAGAGTTAGTTTTTTCCATTGTGAAGATAATGAAAGCAAACTGCTGCTAATGCTTCAGCCACTGGAAGTTACAAAGCAGAAAACTACCAAACTACACGAAGGAGGCTATAGCTACACCTACACATCCTCTTGTAAATCTGGGTCCTATTAGAACCTTTTCTGATGCGTTTATTTTTGGGACTGAGATATAACTGAGTTACCTTCTTAGATTTTTTTGTAAACATTTTCAGTTATACATGTTTTAAGTATGATCATGTCAGATTTAATTGTCTTTGTCTTGAAGTCAAAATTTCACGTCTGGCACTTACAGGAACGGCATGGCCTACATTAATAAATGCTCTAACAGATTTATACATACAGTAGTACCTCATCAGCTGTGAAAACGGTCACAGAACACAGAATATGAATAATAATAATAAACTTTATTTGTATAGCACCTTCCTACAATGCCTTGCATTGACCAAGGTGCTTAACAGGACAGAAAATATAAAAAACCGGTACAATAAATCAGTGAAAATAGAATAAAGTAACAGCAATAAAAGGAGAATAAAAAGACAGAAGTCTCAGATTGAAAGTTTATTGCAGCTCTCAGTCTTTTAGATAAAGGATAAAATATTTTTCAACAAGTTTTTTTTTTTTTTGTCCAAAGGACCTGACTTAACTTTGTTGTCCGGACCTGACTTAACTTTGTTAGGTCTCAGATTGATTATTGCCGTCCTAATCATTGATAACTGTTTGACTAAACATTACAGTAGTCCCTCGCTGCTTCGTGGTTCGACTTTGGCGGACTCACTCTTTCGCAGTTTTTCCAAGTAAGACTGGACATGACACACAATTGGCTGATTGATGGATGAGCCGTATGATCGGCATGGATTTTTTAAAATTAAAAATAAATTATTTTAAACTATTTAGCACCTGCTGCACCTGTGTGCAACCCACAGGTGCAGGGAGAAGCTCATTCCTACAGCCTGTCATGATTTCCGCTCTGCAGCGGAGAAGTGGACGTGGCCGAGAGCGCTGGCAGGTGACAGAGAGAGCGGAGATCATGCCATGCTGTGCTCTTTTAGCGAGTTTAAAGCAGGGGTTCCCAAACTTTTTCATGCCATGGCCCCCCAAACATTAGCTTCTCATCGAGGCCCCCCTCGCAAACTCACAAACAATGCTACAAAATACGTATGTAAAGAAACATCAACTTTTGGAATATTTTAAGTTTTATTCACTATATTCAATTAATTATTACAGCTGCTGAGCATTAAAATGTTATTAACTAGCATGTTTTAATTTCAGAGATATTTTTAAAACCAAAATACAGAACCTAAAGGGACTGTCTACCTCAATCCAGTTATTCATTGCGTTCTGTTACTGAAGATTATTTTTGATTGAACTAATTGTTTGAAAAAAGGGCAGATATAATAAGAATTTTTCCTCTTTCTGCTACCTTTCATTTTTATATTTTGTATGTTATCATTTATGGGATTGTTTTGTATTGTATTTTTAAAATGAACAAAAAAAATTACACTGTATTATATTCCCACTGAAAAAACAACAACTTTTCATCAATTTGTTGACAAGAAGAACAAAAGAAAATAAATCAAACCTCTCTCTCAAGTAGGGCTGGGCGATATGGAAAAAATCATATATCACGATATGGACTTTTTTATATCACGATAACGATATATATCACGATATAAAAAAAATTTAGACCAAAGTTTATTTATTTTTTTATTTTATTTTACTACAGATACAGTTACAATTATAAGAATGTGAACAAAAAGAACAAGGAAATTTGGACCAAAGTAGAAACTTTGGTCCAACTTTGGACCTACTTTGGTCCAAATTTTTCCTGCAGGTGGCGGTAAAACAACGGCTGCTAATAAAACCCACGAAGAAGAAATCTGCTCTGACTGGAATCTGGAGTAAACAAGGCAAAGAAACAGAAAAGAGAAAACGTTGCGTTTGATTCCGGTTCTGTTGTGTCTCTGGTCTGTTTTGTATTGGTTAACTGGACCCGAGTTCGGACTCGGTTGGACTCTGGGTTCGTGTCCTCTGGACCCATTTTGTCTCCGAGTTTCAGCGGAGCGAAATAATGGAAGCTAACAAGGTGAGCTTCCCCCTCTTTTTGGTAAAAGTTATTCTTCTTGGGCTGCCTGTGCAGCTGTTTTCTCCTTGTTGAGACACCGGCTTCATGCGCCTGCGGCTCTGTTGCTCTCGAGTTTAACAACGTAAAGCATGTGTCGCAAACCCGCGCGTGCGTCAAACATAAAGCAGCGCCGTCATCTCGCAAAACCCCATATGAAGCTTCTTTGCGACAGTTATTTTTTTATTCTTATTTATCACGATAGAGACGATAGAAGGAAAGTAGCACGATAGACACGTTTCTATCGTCCCCACGATATATATCGTCATATCGCACAGCCCTAGCTTGAACATGGTGTTCGTTATGGACAATCCATGACGAGCACAGAAGTCCAATAACAGAACACCACTCGGTTCAGATCAGGGGGGCCGTTCCTCCCAACCACACCCCTCCAGGTCTCACTGTCATTGCCCACGTGAGCATTGAAGTCCCCCAGTAGAACAAGGGAGTCCCCAGGAGGCGCACTCTCCAATACCCCCTCCAAGGACTCCAAAAAGGGTGGGTAATCTGAGCTGCCGTTTGGTGCATAGGCACAAACAACAGTCAGGACCCGTCCCCCCACATGTAGGCGGAGGGAGGCTACCCTCTCGTTCACCGGGGTGAACCCCAATGTACAGGCACCAAGATGGGGGGCAACGAGTATGCCCACTCCTGCTCGGCGCCTCTCACCAGGGGCAACTCCAGAATGGAAGAGTGTCCAACCCCTCTCAAGGAAACTGGTTCCAGAGCCAGAGCCATGCGTTGAGGTGAGTCCGACTATTTCT
>JBBPBX010004875.1:45068-58508 GCA_038048925.1 Garcialebias charrua
TATATATATATATATACAGATATACTTTTTCAAAAACATGGTTCTTCTGCTTCACAGCAAAAAGAAATGGTTTCCACTTTCCTCAACTGACACTAACAAACAGAGTTCCCTGTTTTAAACCACACAGCTTTAAAATATTAAATTGTACCATTTCTAATTAAGAGAGGTGGAGCAAACATTTACATTTTCTATATGAAAATAACACATTTAACTGAATTCAATCTCTAGCAAAAAAACAAATATTTTAAAATAATAATTTAAGCAATTATTTAATTTAAACAATTTCAAGCTAAACAACAAAATGTTGGTGGGATAGATGAAGCACCAACACCTGTCTCCACCCTCAAGCGTCTGGTATACTCACATGTACATCAGTCTGTGGAGGTCCGCACATAACGGATTAGAGTCAAAGCAGATGCCCGCAGGGCATGTCCATGCAAATATCAATTTTTATGACCACGTACGCACACTCCGTGTTGCACAATAAATTGCACGGCAACGGACTGTTTTGTATGCGACACCGATGTATTAAATTTCCCTTCTTCATCCCAGATCTGGCCTTTTCTTTTTTTTTTCCAAAAGGCAAGTGATCTGTTCTTCCTCCTCCATCAACGCCATGACTGAAATGGTAAGAAATGAAGGAATTTGCCATGAGTGAATTAAAAGCAAGTCCAGCGTGGCTGTGGGAGGATCTGGAGATTTCCTGGTGGGCTGGTCTAACATGGGCTGCAGGGCCAGCGCTCCTTTTTAAAAAAAATTTTTTTTACTTTTTATTAACAACATTGAAACACAGAACACCGCTGCCGCTGGGGCTGCCAGCTCTCTTTTTTTATTTGCGACCAGTCAATCAGTCCAGTAGGTGTGTCAGCAAATGACCAATTGCCAAACTCAATTTGTCCCGAAAGTAAACGCCCGTTGCTGTGGAGCTGGCTGCAGCTGCTCAGAGTGGACTTTTGAGTATGAAGTGTCAACCCTCTGTGGACAGTGCACACAGTTTCCGCTCGGCTGACAGGACGCGCAAGTATACTGGAGCCTTTGTTTGCCCCACTCTGAGCAGGTGAGCAAGGCCCTTAACCCCACCATCTGCTCCCCTGGGCTGCCCTAGAGAGCAGCTCTCTGCTCCACACAGAGAGCTGTGGTAGCTTGATGATCTGTGGTTGTGTCAGGAAGGGCATCCAGCGTAAAAATAATTGCCAAGTCTTCGTGCAACAGTTCGCTTTGGCGACCGCTAACACAGGGAGCAGCTGAAAGAAGATTATTTTTTTACAGCTTAAAAACAACCGTTACCCCCACCAGAATCCAAAAAATTCCCCCTCCTTCTTAGTCAGTGTGACCTAATCTATGTGACTTAGGGGCCTCTGTACGACGTACGTACGCAGAGGCAAAAGCGTAGCCCCGCAGGACATGGACGTGCAAAGCTCAAATTTTACGACCGCATACGCGATGCGCGTTGTCTCACCATAAATTGCCCGGTGCCGGACTGTTTTGTATGTTACACAAATGAATTAAATTCCCCTTCTTCATCGCTGATCAGGACTTTTGTTTTGTTTTTTTGCCAAAAGTCAAGTAATCGCTTCATCCTCCGTTCACTCCATGACTGAAATGAATGAATTCATGTCCTACCTGGCTGTGCGAGGTTTTAAATATTTCCTGGTGGGCTGTGGGCTGCAGGAAAAGCGCTCCCTGTTTTTATTTTTATTTCTTAGAACTTTTTATTAACATATGTCAAAAGTCAAAGTCAACTTTATTGTCAGAACTGCAATATGTACAGGACATACACAGGATTGAAATTGCGTTTCTCTCAGTCCCTCGGTGCAACAGTAACCATCTAAACACTAAACACTAAAACATTTAAAGTCAAAGTCAACTTTATTGTCAAAACTGCAATATGTACAGGACATACACAGGATTGAAATTGCGTTTCTCTCAGTCCCTCGGTGCAACAGTAACTATCTAAACACTAAACACTAAAACATTTAATAAACATAAGCATAAAATAGTAAAAGTGTAACACTGTCCTGAGTTTTTTCATAGTAGTATAAAAGTATGAAAAGTATGAAAAAAGTATGAAAATTTACACCAACACTGAAACACCAAACACCCCTAAAACACCAAACACCCAATGAACATAAGCATAAAATGAAATAATAAAAGTGTAATACTGTCCTGAGTTTTTTCATAGTAGTATAAAAAAAAAAAAATAAAATAAACATTAATAAACATAAGCATAAAATAGTAAAAGTGTAACACTGTCCTGAGTTTTTTCATAGTAGTATAAAAGTATGAAAATTTACACCAACACTGAAACACCAAACACCCCTAAAACACCAAACACCCAATGAACATAAGCATAAAATGAAATAATAAAAGTGTAATACTGTCCTGAGTTTTTTCATAGTAGTATAAAAAGTATAAAAAGTATATCTATAAAATAAACTGAAGGTTCTAGCATTGACATTTGCAAAGAGTGGCACAGCAGCATATGAGTTAATGTACACAGTATATGTATGATGTAGTTTATGTTTATGTTTATTAAATGTGTTCATTTTTTTTACAAAAGAAACACAATACAAGACAATCCCATTAATGATATGTACACAATGTAAAAAAAATGAAAGGTAGCAGAAAGAAGAATAAATCTTATTATATCTGCCCCTTTTTTCAAACAATCAGATTAAACAATAATAATCTTTCACCAGCAGTACAAAATGACTAACTCTTTCTAATTTTCTAATACTAATACTAATACATAACTAATAATTGATACAATACACATTACGCTAATTCATATATATTTTTTCAACAAATTCCTTTTGATCATTTTCTTAAATGTAAACAGTGACTTGGCATTTTTAACTACATTCTCCAAGCCATTCCATAATCTAATTCCCTGGATTGAGGTAGAACGTCCCTTCAAACTAGTTCTGAATTGTGGTTTTACAAACATCTCTGTCCCCTTAAGATTATAACAACTTTGTCTTTTAACAAAATTCATTTGGACATTTAAAGGTAATTCGTTATTCTGAGCCCTATACATAATTGATAAAATATTATAATCAACCAAATCATGGAACTTCAATAATTTCAGTTGATAAAATAATGTACTGGATGGATGACAGTAATGTTTTCTAGTGATAATTCTTACAGCTCTTTTCTGTAATACAAAAATAGGCTTTGTGATTGTTTTACACGCTTTCCCCCAAACATCAATACAATAGATTAAGTGTGGAACAATGATTGTGTTATACAACAAATACAGAGCTTTATCATTCAATAGGTCTCTGACCTTGTATAGTACTGCAATCGATTTAGCTATTTTTATTCTTACAGAATTTATGTGTTGTTTCCATGTCAGTTTGTCATCAATAATAACACCCAAAAACTTCACCTCACTCACTCTACAAATCTCAACACCCTCAATTTTGAGTGGAACATCAACAGTTTTCTTTTTATTACTGAATATCATGTAATTAGTTTTTTCTAGATTTAATGATAATTTATTGATTTTAAACCAAGTTTGTATTTTGGTAAATTCTGTCTTTATCAATTCCAACATTTGTTCTATATCTTCACCTAAACAGAAAAATGTGGTATCATCAGCAAAAAGTATACATTTAAGGAGTCCTGACACATTTACCAAGTCATTCACATATAAAATAAATAGCTTTGGTCCAAGCACAGAGCCCTGGGGAACTCCACATGTGATATTACAGAGGTCAGATCTTACATCATTTATTTGTACAAATTGTTTCCTATCTTCCTCCAAATCCGAGGCCATGGTCTTGAGCCGGAAAAGGGTAGCATGCCCTCTCCGGGTCGGGGAGGAGGTCCTGCCCCAAGTGGAGGAGTTTAAGTATCTCGGGATCTTGTTCACGAATGAGGGAAAACTGGAGCGTGAGATCGATAGGCGGATAGGTGCAGCGTCCGCAGTGAAGCGGGCGCTGTACCGGTCTGTCGTGGTGAAGAGAGAGCTGAGTCAAAAGGCAAAGCTCTCAATTTACCGATCGATCTACGTTCCCACCCTCATCTATGGTCATGAGCTTTGGGTTATGACCGAAAGAACAAGATCTCGGATACAAGCGGCTGAAATGAGTTTTCTCCGCAGGGTGGCTGGACTCTCCCTTAGAGATAGGGTGAGAAGCTCAGTCATCCGGGAGGGACTCGGAGTAGAGCCGCTGCTTCTCCACATCGAGAGGAGCCAGTTGAGGTGGCTCGGGCATCTGGTTAGGATGCCTCCTGGACGCCTCCCTGGTGAGGTGTTCCGGGCACGTCCCACCGGGAGGAGACCCAGAGGAAGACCCAGGACGCGCTGGAGGGACTATGTTTCTCGGCTGGCCTGGGAACGCCTTGGGATTCCCCCGGAGGAGCTGCTCCAAGTGGCTGGGGAGAGGGAAGTCTGGGCCTCCCTACTTAGGCTGCTACCCCCGCGACCCGACCCCGGATAAGCGGAAGAAGATGGATGGATGGATGGATGTTTCCTATCTTTCAAATAGCTAGATACCCACTGTAATGCTGGTCCTCTAATACCATATTTGTTCAGTTTTTCAAGGAGAATGGTGTGATCAATAGTATCGAATGCTTTTTTTAAATCAACAAAAATACTGACACAATATTGTTTTTGATCGACAGCAGTAGTTATTTGTTCCATTAATTCCATGAGAGCCATTGATGTAGAGTTTTTAGCTCTGAACCCATATTGACTGTTGCTTAGAATATTTTGTTTGTCTATAAATTGATCTAGTCTGTTCACAAATAGTTTTTCAAGAATTTTAGAAAACTGTGGTAACAAGGATATAGGTCTATAATTGTTGAACACACATTTATCACCATTTTTAAAAAGAGGAACTACCTTAGCTACTTTCATATTATCTGGAAATATTCCTGTTGAAAATGATAAATTACATATATATGTAAACGGCTCAATAACATGGCTCATTATATCCTTTACAAACATCATATCCATGTCCACCCAGTCCTTTGATCTCTTGTCTGTAAGATTTTTTACTACCTTCATTATTTCCTCTTTGTTAGTTCCATTTAGAAAAATACTGTTTTCACAGCCTGTAATTGAATGGCTCACATTATTATCTACTTTTGGTATTTTAGCTGCAAGGCTTGATCCAACATTCACAAAATATTGATTAAATCCATTGACAATTTCATTTTCATCATAAACTTCATCTTTTTCTTTTACAAAATATTTTGAAATACTAGTTTTTGCTTTATGATTCTTCATAACACTATTCATTACTCGCCATGTTGCTTTCATATCACCATTACTTTTATCTAATAATTTACTATAATATTCTTTCTTATGTTTCCTTATAATCCCTACTAATTTATTTTTATACTTTTTATATTTTTCTTCAGCGTTCTGACTTCGCAATTTCAAGAAACATGAATACAAATAATTCTTTTTTTTACAAGCATTTCTCAACCCTTTTGTCATCCATGGTTGGTCAACGATATTTCTCTTTGTATAATTTGTTTGTACACAATTTTTTTCATACAGAGTTTCCAAGATATTCATAAACTCATCATATGATCTGTTCACATCATCAACATACACTTCATTCCAGTCTTGTTTATCTAGGTCCTCTTTTAATTTTTCCAAAACTTTTTTTGATGTGTTTATGATCTTTTTCTTTGTTTTAACTGCTTTTGTGATACTTTGATCATTTTTATAGATTGTGAAAACTGGTAAATGATCACTTAAGTCGGTCGTTAAAATACCACCTATCACCTCTCCGTTTGTTATATTTGTGAAAATATTATCAATTATTGTGGCACTATGAGTTGTAATTCTTGTTGGCTTGGATATCAACGGATACATATTTAAACTGTACATAGAGTTTATAAATATACTGGTGTTATTTGAATCTGTTTTATTTCCCATATCAATGTTAAAGTCTCCACACAAAAAAACTTTTTTATTAAAACTCTTCTCCAATAGCTCCAAGATTTTATCAGTGAATATTTCTATATTTGATCCTGGTGATCTATATACACAACTTATTATTATGTTTTTATCATTTTTGTTTATTATTTCTATTGTTATCATTTCCATAATATTATCAACTATTATTGACATTTCATTATTTAATTTACATTTTATTTCATTCTTAAAGGTATTGTGACATGATTTTGTAAATTTGAATATTTGTCAGAACATATATATCTTATGTCATTGAGCTCTGTTCGTTTTTGCAAAATAAATTATAAATATATTAAAAATTTATTCCAAGTTATGGTAGTTTTTTTCTCTGGGATACGCCCCTAAAAATCTGCGCATTTCCGCAAAAACTTCATTGTGACGTGACTACGGGAAGGCACGCTCCAACGTGCATTTAAATAATAATGGCGGAGCATGTCCGATTGCGTCTGAGATATATCATTTTAAGACAGTAAATCATCCAAAACTCTCATTAATAAACACTCCCCGAATACAAAGAAACTACAGATGTTACCTGATGCGCAGACATAATTTAAAAATACATAATTAGCAACGTGTTTGCTCCGGGCTCTCGGCTAATGTTTCTTAGCAGCCATCTTGGCAAACAGAGTCCCTGACACCGGTCACGTCTGAGATATATCATTTTAAGACAGTAAATCTTCCAAAACTCTCATTAATATCCCTCCCCGAATAAAAAGAAAACAACAGATGTTACCTGATCGCGCTGACATAATTTAAAAATGCATAAATAGCAACGTGGCCTGTGTCTCGGCTAGTGTGTGTTAGCTGCTATTATTATTACAGGTCGCGTCAGCGATATATCATTTTAAGACAGTAAATCATCCAAAACTCTCATCAATATCCCTCCCCGAATAAAAAGAAAACAACAGATGTTACCTGATCGCGCTGACATAATTTAAAAATACATAATTAGCAACGTGTTTGCTCCGGGCTCTCGGCTAATGTTTCTTAGCAGCCATCTTGGCAAACAGAGTCCCTGACACCGGTCACGTCTGAGATATATCATTTTAAGACAGTAAATCATCCAAAACTCTCATTAATATCCCTCCCCGAATAAAAAGAAAACAACAGATGTTACCTGATCGCGCTGACATAATTTAAAAATGCATAAATAGCAACGTGGCCTGTGTCTCGGCTAGTGTGTGTTAGCTGCTATTATTATTACAGGTCGCGTCAGCGATATATCATTTTAAGACAGTAAATCATCCAAAACTCTCATTAATATCCCTCCCCGAATAAAAAGAAAACAACAGATGTTACCTGATCGCGCTGACATAATTTAAAAATACATAATTAGCAACGTGTTTGCTCCGGGCTCTCGGCTAATGTTTCTTAGCAGCCATCTTGGCAAACAGAGTCCCTGACACCGGTCACGTCTGAGATATATCATTTTAAGACAGTAAATCATCCAAAACTCTCATTAATATCCCTCCCCGAATAAAAAGAAAACAACAGATGTTACCTGATCGCGCTGACATAATTTAAAAATGCATAAATAGCAACGTGGCCTGTGTCTCGGCTAGTGTGTGTTAGCTGCTATTATTATTACAGGTCGCGTCAGCGATATATCATTTTAAGACAGTAAATCATCCAAAACTCTCATCAATATCCCTCCCCGAATAAAAAGAAAACAACAGATGTTACCTGATCGCGCTGACATAATTTAAAAATACATAATTAGCAACGTGTTTGCTCCGGGCTCTCGGCTAATGTTTCTTAGCAGCCATCTTGGCAAACAGAGTCCCTGACACCGGTCACGTCTGAGATATATCATTTTAAGACAGTAAATCATCCAAAACTCTCATTAATATCCCTCCCCGAATAAAAAGAAAACAACAGATGTTACCTGATCGCGCTGACATAATTTAAAAATGCATAAATAGCAACGTGGCCTGTGTCTCGGCTAGTGTGTGTTAGCTGCTATTATTATTACAGGTCGCGTCAGCGATATATCATTTTAAGACAGTAAATCATCCAAAACTCTCATTAATATCCCTCCCCGAATTAAAAGAAAACAGCAGATGTTACCTGATCGCGCTGACATAATTTAAAAATACATAATTAGCAACGTGTTTGCTCCGGGCTCTCGGCTAATGTTTGTTAGCTGCTATCTCGGCTTATTACCGGTCGCGTCAGCGATATATCATTTTAAGACAGTAAATCATCCAAAACTCTCATTAATATCCCTCCCCGAATAAAAAGAAACTACAGATGCAGACATAATTTAAAAATACATTATTAGAAAAGTGTGTGTGCTACTGATTCGGCTAGCTTGTTAGCAGCGAACATAAATAATCTGCCGTGATAATTGGCTTTATACACTCACAGTGTATAAAGTAAAACAACATGAACTCACGTAAAATATATAGTTTATAATCTAAAACACTACACACCTCCGATTATGTTTACACAAAGACTTACTCATCTCCTGGACAGTCTTCCGATGGTAGCTTTCCTGCGTTGTTTTGACGTGGTAGCTGTGGGACTTTCTTCTGTAGATTTTCTTTTAAAAATAGTAGGAATAGCATCTGGTTTTAAAAGTCTTCTCCATTTTACTGGTAATCCAAAACATTCTTGTAAACCAGGTCTTTCCTGAAAACTATCGGCAGTAAAATGGTCGCTGCAGACATACGACTCCTGGAACCCACCGGTCCTTGTCTGGTCCCATCTGATTCTTGTCAAAGTTTCTCATCTTTTGGAAATTTGTGAAGGCTCACTTGTTCACTGCTGATATTAGAACACCCAAATGCGCTACAACGTGACGGCATTTTTCAAGTTACACAAAAAAACGAGGCGATCTTTCAGGAAATGAATGTCTATGGCAAGCAGTTAACACACAAAACAAACGGGCAAGGCTCTGCCTTCTGCCCGTTGTGACGTTGATGACTGGCGACGACGACTGGTGATGACGTATTGCGGAAATGCGCGGAATTTTAGGGGCGTATCCCAGCAAGTACCAGAGAAAAACATTACCATAATTTAGAATAAAAATTTTACATATTTATAATTTATTATGCAAAAACGACCAGAGCTCAATGATATAAGATATATATGTTCTGACAAATATTCAAATTTACAAAATCATGTCACAATACCTTTAACATATAGAGCGACTCCACCACCTCTTTTATTATTTCTGTTCATGTGAAATAATTCATACCCTTCGATGTGAATATTACTTGTGTTATCATCATTGAGCCATGTCTCTGACAGTGCTATTATCGTAAAAGTTCTATTTAACTGTTTTAAGTAATCTGTTATTTTGGATATATTTGCATTTATACTTCTGCTGTTAAAGTGAATAATAGAGAGAACTCCATTTGTTATATTGATGTCATTAAATTGCTCTTCATTGTAGTATTCGCTATCTTTTATTACTGGAAAAAAGTTAGCATCAATAACATCATTAACATTATATATTTTAGGTTCTGAGTCTTCGTATGTTGTCATGTTTTAATGT
The DNA here is from genome assembly GCA_038048925.1 of Garcialebias charrua. Classification (NCBI taxonomy): domain Eukaryota; kingdom Metazoa; phylum Chordata; class Actinopteri; order Cyprinodontiformes; family Rivulidae; genus Garcialebias; species Garcialebias charrua. Next base: position 54,503 of record JBBPBX010004875.1, read on the forward strand.
ATTTGTTCATTTCACTGTATATTATGTCCATTTTGTGTGTAAGTTGTTTCATTGATTTGTAATTTGTCCTCTCCTGAGCTCGTCTAGATCCTTCAGTTCTTTTATCATTTTAGGGTTAGCCCCTTCATGTGTTTTGATAAAGATGTTTCCATTTCTTGTCCATGTTGATGCTATTTTGTTTTGGTTTTTTAGCCACCTTGCTTCCTTTGCAATTTTTCCATTTTTTTTGTTAGATGTTCATTTATGTAAACTTTTGTTCCCTTCAGTAGCTTTGATTGACTAATTACGTAGTTTCTAAACTTCCTGCTAACGAACTCGACGACTACCGACGGTTTGGAAATTGGTGATTTACTGGGCAGGGTGTAACAGAACGAAATGTCCTCATATTTTATGTCATAGTAATTGTCCCATAAAAAATTAACTACATGCTCCTCCAGAGTCTCTAGTTCTTCCTGTGGTGCATCCTCAGTTGGGCCAGTGTTAGTGAGAGCTTGTTTAAATGTCCGACACTTACTAACATCAAGTCCTGTGATCACCACGTTGTTTTTTTTTTGTGTATTGTTCCATGTCATCTTTTTTTTTCCAGTTCAGCTATTTTATTGTCTTTGCTAATTATCAGTTCTTTCAGTTGTCTTATTTCATCAACCAGACCGGCCTGTGAATCAATTTTTGCTGATAATTTTGATAGTTTTTCACTTATATAGTTTAGTGATTTTTTTAAGTCTTGCATTTCTGCTGAGTTGTTTCCCTCCGACTCTGGTGTCTGATACTCTGGTGTCTGGTAGTTGATGTTGGTATAGAGGCAAAGTGGCTATATGCAGTAAGGCACATAAGGCACATTTGGCATCCTTAGATAAGGCTAGTCAGAGAATACTGTATATGTATCAGCAGTAGTGTAGATATAAAAGTAGTGTAAATGTAAACAGTAGTAATAAATGTAAAACAGTAGTAATAAATGTAAACCGTATTAATAAATGTAAACAGTGAATGTAAACAGTAGTATGACTATAGGCAGTAATGTAATACAAACATTAGTGCAAATATGAGAAGTAGTGCAAACTGAATGAGCACATGACCGAGAGTTTAGTGAATAACCCGTTTGATGACACAGAGTCCAGTGTTAAAATCTTTGTGTTGAGTGGTAATGTGTGAGAAAGTTTTTTGTGTTAAGGCAGTTCAAATGGGAGGGGAGGCAGAGCAGGCAGAGTGTTTAGCATTCTGACTGCCTGATGAACAGAGCTGTCTCTCAGTCTGCTGGTTCGAGCCTGGAGACTCCTCAGTCTCCTCCCTGATGGCAGCAGTCTAAAGCGGCTGTGTAGTGGGTGTGTGGGATCACCTGCCATGCAGAGGGCTTTCCGAGTGAGGCGGTTGCTGTGTAAGTCCTGCAGTGAGGGGAAGGAGGTGCCGACGATCTTCTCAGCTGCTCTCACGATGCGCTGGAGGCTCTTGCGGCATGATGCAGTACATGCACCAAACCACACCGTGATGCAGCTGGTCAGGACACTTTCTATGGCACCCCTGTAGAAGGTGCACATGATGGGGGTTGAAGCTCCAGCCCTTTTCAGCTTGCGGAGAAAGTAGAGGCGCTGGTGAGCCTTCTTGGCCAGTGCTGCAGTGTTCCTGCTCCAGGACAGGTCCTTTGAGACGTGCACTCCCAGGAACTTGGTGCTGTCCACTCTCTCCACTGCGGTGCTGTTGATGGTCAGAGGGGCATGTTGTGCATCCCTCTTCCTGAAGTCCACGACAATCTCCTTTGTCTTCTCCACGTTGAGAGTGAGATTGTTGTGTCCGCACCACAAGGCCAAGCGGCTCACCTCGTTCCTGTAGTCCGTCTCATCGTTGTTGCTGATGAGACCTACCACTGTTGTGTCGTCCGCAAACTTGATGAAGTACACAACATATAAAGTAGAAACACCGCAGCAGAACACTGCAGCGGGCTGCCATGCTTTCTCTCACCCGAGCTGTCAATCATTTCAGTAGGCGTGTCAGCAAGTTACCAATCAGCGACCTCAGTTTGTTCTGCTCTGCGCGTAGCTGCTCAAATTACAACAAGGATTTGGAGCGAAAACGCGAGCATTTAACGCAAGAACGAAAGCAGAGCTGTGCCAGCGAACGCGTGCGCACAGAATGCGCGCGTAGAGTGCCGTACAGGCAGTATGCTCAGCTTTGCCAGAGCCTTTAGAAGCATGCAGGAAATGTTGAAATATAGGCATACATCTTTGCCACTAATGGTTTACAAGAAAATCGATCAAACGAAAAGTCCCCAGTTATAGTGTGCTCTTCAGGTGAACAAGTCTTGAATATTTTTCTTTGCCATAATCACATGCAGTGCTTAAAGGGATTGTGACATGATGTTGGAAATTTGCATATTTGTCACAACATATATATCTTATATCATTCAGCTCTGTTCGTTTTTGCAAAATAAATTATAAATAAATTAAAATTTCATTATAAGTTATGGTAATTTTTTCGCTGTGATACGCCCTTAGAAATCCGAGATTTTCCGCAAACGTCATCGTGACGTGCCCGTGGGGAGGCGCTGCCCCAACGCGCATGTAAATATATGTAAATGTCAATGGCGGAGCATGTCGAGTGCAGCATTTCTAGTGTTGATCTAAGCGATTTGTCTTCAGTTTTGGAAGTTCTGTTAGTTCTGGTGATTCCAGTAAGACTCAGAAGACTTTTAAAACCGGATTCTATTCCTACTATTTTTAAAAGAAAGTCCCCCAGCTACCACATCAAAACAACGCAGGGAAGCTACCGTCGGAAAAGAGTAAGTCTTTGTGTAAACATAATCGGAGGTGTGTAGTGTTTTAGATGATAAACTATATATTTAACGTGAGCTCATGTTGTTTTACTTTATATACTGTGAGTGTATAAAGCCAATTATCACGGAGGATTCTTCATGTGCGATGCAAAAAAAAATTAGCCGACAGAAAATCTTGAGCAAACATAGGTTGCTTGTTATGTATTGTTATATGATGTCTGCGCGATCAAGTAACATCAGTACGTTTTTTTATTACGTGAGGGTTTATTAATGAGAGTTTTGGATGATTTACTGTCTTAAAATGATAGATCTCAGACGCGATCGGGCATAGCTTTTAGCTTAGCACAACAACAAAGAGAAGCCACATGAAGCTATCCTCACTTAGCTACGATGGATGAAATAAACCGTGTCTAAATCACTTTTCCATTGATTGTGTCCAAAAACTGTATTGGCTGAATAATAACCCTTCGATTGCTTTAATACATTCAAGTACTAACAATAATTTTTTTATTCGATGCTAAGAATGATGAACCCACATGAACCCCCCGCACGTTCTTTCAAAGCTGCATCATGTATTAAAAAGTTTTCCATTGATAGAGCATAAAATAAAATGGTTAGAGCGTTCAATGGAAAAGTGATTTAAACATGGTTTATTTCATAAACAGTTGCTAAGATGGGTTAGCTTCATGATGTGGGTCTTTGTTGTTGGGCTAACGCTAAGCTAACAGCAAGGCCCGGTCACGTTTAAGATTTATAATTTTAAGACAGTAAATCATCCAAAACTCTAATTAATAAACCTTCCATGAATAAAAAAAAATACAGATGTTGTCTGATCGGCAGTAAGATGGTCGCTGCAGACATTCATTCATTCATTCAATTCATTCAACCTTTATTTATACAGGCTAGCCTCGTTGAGTCACGGGGACTCATTTACAAGAGGGACCTGTCTCACTCACACCAAACAACCATCCACTCTCACACTCACACCTAGGGTCAATTTAGAGTCACCAATCAACCTAACAAGCATGTTTTTTGGTCTGTGGGAGGAAACCGGAGTACCCGGAGGAAACCCACGCATGCACGGGGAGAACATGCAAACTCCACCCAGAAAGGCCCCGGACCGGGATTTGAACCGGCAACCTTCTCGCTGAGAGGCAGCAGCTCTACCAGTTGTGCCACCGTGCTGCCCGATATATATATATATATATATATATATATATATATATATGATATATATAT